>PVKA01013051.1:0-56059 GCA_004027165.1 Ctenomys sociabilis | reverse complement strand
TGCTCGGCTGGGGTGGGCTGGGGTGAGCTGGGCTGGGCCGCGGGGAGCTGGGCTGGTCTGGGCTGCGGGGAGCTGGGCTGGTCTGGGCAGTGCTGGGCAGCTCTGGGCTGGTCTGGGCAGCGCTGGGCTTGGCTATGATACGATAGTCTCCCCAGCCTTCTCAGCTTAGCTTCTGGAACCTGCCTTTCTTCCTTCACCTCCCACTCAGCCTTTCCTCTGCAACCATCATCTGCCTTCCATTACACAGCTTCACTGAAAGGAACTGACCCAGGCTACTGACCACTTCACTGTTGCACCCAACTCTGACAATGTGGATACTGGTGGAGCAGACTTGAACTTAACCAAAAGCCTGGAGCTAGCCTGAGGGTAAAGCACACAAGAAAGTAAATATGTATGGTCATGTGCCTCTGAGGTTTGGAATGGTTTATTATAGCATTATCATGAGAATATTCATATAGTGTCCATAAAAATTGCTGAAAAGAGTGAATGTGCTAATGTGAAAGGGTTTAGCATAACATCAAGTACATAATGAATATCCAATAATTCTTACTTATTAGTATGTGTTACACTGTATTGTAATTTCTGTTCGCTTAGCTATTTTTCTCATTTAATTGTACGGTCCTCCAAGGCATAGATGCTTACCCAGTGGGTGGTATACAAACACTCTATGAAACAGATGAATGAAGGAACAAAGTGAATTAATGAATTCAGATGAGAAAAATATTAAGCATAAACCTCGGCCCATGTAGTCTGCTAGCATCTGCGAGGTTTCACATGATTTGAGAGTGATACCGATCTTGATGTCATGCAAAAGAGTATTTTAGGTCTTAGGAAAAATGGGATCTCCTAACACCTACCCATAGATAAAGTCAGAATGAAATCGCACAACGACTGTTTGACTAGGGATTTAACGCCATAGCGTCAGCTACCAGTGTAGGTCCCCTCCGATGGCGTCACCTGGGCTGCAGGCTCTGCCTGTAAGTTCTGCCCTTTCAGGCAGCAGCTATGCCAGGTCTGTGAAGCCTGAAGTATTCGTTTGCTCCTGCTGACATGGAGTCTAGCTGAACTACACTGCCTTGAAGAGATATACACCACCATTGCTTTTAGTGTCTGATAACAAATCCCTGGCATTTTCACTAAACCCTGCACACTGTCTCTATTAAATTCCCTCTGCAAACAGTCTTTCCCGATGAAGATTTCTCTTTTGTCCAAGGATCCTGCTTCCTCTGCAGGCTTCTTAAAGAAATATGCTAAGAGTTTTCCTTACACTCGGCACTTCTTGGTCATTCAGTGTCTTTCCTCAGATACCTTCTCTTGGATATCATACCACCAGACTCCATCTTTGTCATTGGTGTTGTAACCATTTATCTTTCTTTATGGCTAAGTAGTACCCCACTGTATAAAAATACCACATCTTTTTATCCATTTTTCAATTTTTTGTATTTTAAGGAAGGGTCTACAGGGTGTTCAGGGTCTCACTACTAGATTGGACTCATAGTGATCCACCTGTTTACTGCCTCCCAAGAACTGGGATTACAGGTGTGCACCACCACACCTAGTCTCAATTGTGGTCTCAGAGTGCTCCGGGGAATGGGGCTGATGTGGCAGGCCTGAGGATCAAACCCCCTGCCTCTGCGCTTGCTTGCAGGCCCTGTAATCCACCAAGCTGTTTGGCCGGCCCTTCCATTTCTCAACTGATGGGCATTTGGCTTATTTCCAAGATTTAGCTATGATGAATTGTGCTGCAGTAAATAGAGGTGCACATATATCACTATGGTGTAATGTTTTTAATTCTGGGAATTAAAATAAATTCTAGTTTATTGAGAAACTTCTACACTTACTTCTGCAATGTACCAGTCCACACTCCCACCAAATGGAGAGTGATTCCTTCTTCTTCACATCCCCTGCAGCATTTGTTATTGGTTGATTTCTTGATGAGAGAAATTCTCTCTGGAGTGAGACACATGGAATCTCAATGTAGTTTTAATTTGTATGTTTTGAGCAACTGATGATGTTGAACTTTTGGTTGTCTTTTCATTCTGTTGGTGAATTTTTTTCTTGCTGTGCAAAGGCTTCTTAATAAGATGAGATCCCAGCTGATTCTTTGAAGTAGCCCTGTGCATTCTGGGTGTTTGTTTCTTTCTTTGTTTGTTTGTTTGTTTTGCTGGGATTTCTTTCGTCATAAACTTACTACCTATTCCTATGTCTTCAAGGTTTCTAACTACTTTATCTTCCAGTAAATGTAGTGGTTTTGTTTTAATGTTTATATCTTCAATCCGTTTTGAATTTAGTTTAATGTATAGTGATAGGTATAGATCTACTTTTAGTCTTCCACATGTAGAGAGCCAGTTTTTCCTGCACTATTTATTAAAGAGACTCTCTTTCTTCTAATGAACATGTTTGGCCATTTGTCAAAGATAAGGTGTTGTACTTATATCTGCCTATTCTAATCTGTTCTATTGATCTATAGGTCCATTTTCTTTCCTATAGCCTGTCAATTTTATCACAGTAGCTTTGTGGTATAATTTCATGTCATGGAACGTGGTGCCTCCTGCCTCTCCTTTGTTACCGGTATTGCTTCCACTATTCTACGTCTCTTGTTCCAGGTGAAGTTTAGGAATGTTCTTCTGTATCTGTGAGGTATACTAATGGTATATTTTAATTGGGATTGCATTGAATCTGTGTTACAAGTTTGGGAGTATGGCCATTTTCACGATGTTGGTACTTCCTATCCAAGAATAAGGAATATCTTTCCATTTTCTGAAATCCTCTTCAATCTCTTTTCTCAGAGTACTATAATCTTTACTGCATATATCTTTTAATTGCTTTGTGATATTGATTCTTAAATATTTCATTTTTGGATTTTTGGGGGCATATTTTGGCAGAACTGGGGATTGAACTCAGACCCTCACACTTGCCAGGAAGCATTTATTCTACCGAGCCATCTCCCCGGCCCCTAATATTTCATTCTTGAGGGTGTTATTGTGAAATAAATGGCTTCCCTAATTTCTCTCTTGGTGTGTTCAGTGTTTGTGTACAGAAATACTATTGATTTTTGAGTGTTGACTTCATATCCTGCTACACTACTGAACTTAGTTATTAAATCTATAAATCTTTTGGTGGAGTTTATGGTGTCTTCTATGTAGAATATCATGTCATATGCAAATAATAATTTCACTTCTTCCTTTCCAATCATCACTCCTTTTAGTTCTCTCTCTCTTGCCTAATTGCTCTGGCTAATGTTTCCAGAATTATATTGAATAGGTGAAAAGTGGACATCTTTATCTTGTTCTTGATTTTAAAAGGAAGGCATTTCAGTTTTTGTCCATTTAGTATGATGTTGGTTGTTTGTAGAGAGCTGCGAATAGCGCCAAATAGCCGGGCCTTAAAAGACGGCGCCAGCTTCCGCCTTCCACCCCCCGCTGGGTGAGTGCTCTCTGTAGTAAACAACTCCTTGTATGGCTAAGGCAAAGACTGTGGCTCCCTTCCGCGTATCTGGACCAATTGGCTGCGCCCACGTATCACTCCAGGGTTGGACGCCTTGTGGTATATAGCTTGGGGCGGGCTTGCCCAGGTGAGGAGCGGAGCGGGACCAGAGGAGGAGTGGGAGCGGGAGCAGAGGAGGAGCGGGAGGAGGAACAGAGGAACGGAGGAGAAGGAGGAGAAGGCAATCCATGGAAGAATAAAGCATTGCAGAGACAACCAGTGGTCGCGTCTTCCTTGCAGGCGAGGATGCGCGCGACAGTTGTTGTTTTGTCAAAGATGGCTTTGATAAGACTGAGGTAAAGTCAATCCATTCTGATTTTCTGCAGTGTTTTTATCATGAATGAGTGTTGAACTTTGTCAAAAGCTTTGGCTGCATCTATTGAGATGATCATGAGATTTTTGTCTTTGGTTCTGTTGATGTGGTGTATTCCATTTATGGCTGTACATATATTGAACCATTGCTACATTGATAGGATGAATCCCACTTGGTCATGGTATATAATCTTCTTGATGATTTGCTGCATTTTTTTCTAGTATTGTGTTGAATACTTTTGCATCTATGATCATGAGGGAGACTGGCCTGTAGTTTTCTTTTTTGGTTACGTCTTTCTCTGGTTTTGATATCAGAGTAATACTTGCCTCCAGGAATGAGTTAAGAAAAGCTGTTTCCATTTTAATTTCATTAAAGAGTTCGAGAAGTATTGGCATTAAATCTTCTCTAAATTTTGTGTAGAATTCAGCAGTGGTGTTGGTGGTGGTGGTGGTAAGTTTTTAGTACTTTTTCAATTTAATTGACTAATATTGGGTTTTTCCAAATGTTTATATTTTTTGATTCAGCTTTGGTAACATATATGTTTCTAGGAATCTTTTCATTTCTTCTATGTTTTTCATCCTATGGGAGTGGAGATTTTTGAAGTAGGTATTGATTATCTCCTGAATTTCCACAGGATCTGTAGTGATGTTGCCCTTTTCATTTCACACTGCATGAATTCTGTAGACTTCTAAATAAGGATTTTTTTCTATAATAAAATACCTGAAATAAGTGCCTGCTTGGCAAGCACAGGGTCCTGAGTTCAGCCCCCAGTACCACAAAAAGAAAAGGAAAGACAATAAAATATCTGAGACCTAGTAACATAAAGTAAAGAAGTTTAGTTGGCTCACAGCTCTTGTAGCTAGGAGATATAAGTAGCATGAGCCTGGTGTCAAGGTGAGAGCCTTTGGCTGTATCATAATCTTGTGGAGCAGCAAAAAGAGAACCAGCCTTGGGCAAAAGGGGCCAACCACGTGGGACATCCTCAGCTTGTAGCAACTCATCCTCTCAAGAATTAATATAGGAACATGGAAAAAGATGGTGGAGAGGTAAGCAGCAACCAATCAGCACCTCTAAAATTCACAACCCAGACACCGGAAAAGAACAACTCGCAGAAGAAAAGGAGAGAAATAGATTCCCTGGGATGCAGGAAGGATCTGACAAGAAAATAATTGGAGCCTAGAGAGAAACTGGAGAGACATACCACCATGCAGAAAAAGGTAAGGGCAATCTGTACTTTCTTCCTGGCTCCTGCCTCCTGACTCCTGGCTCAGGAAGATAAAATCTACAGAAACACAGTGAAAGCAGGCAACTCCAGAGGCCTTCAGGGGTAGCACACTAGTAGAAGGGAGTGGTGGGTGCAGAGAGCTACAGTAGCTGGTGAGTGTCTGCAGCCCAAGTTCCTGGACTGCTCAGCCATAACTCCTGAAGACAGGGCTGGTCAGACACTATTCTAAGCACAGACCAAATCCCTCAGGGACTCAGAGCAGCCATGGACTGGCTTCAGGGCTCTTAGTGTCAACTTGTCATGGTGCCTGGATGACAAACATCCAAGGAGCCATTCTTGATCAAAGAGCCATGGTCAGGCCAACAAGAGACCAAGAGCATTATAAATTAAATGATTTGGGCTCCACCTCCACTGCTAGAGGCCAGGATCAGCGTAAATGTCTGTGGATTTGAAAATACCAGAATGAACACACCACCCTACTGCTAAACTGCTGGGATTTGGGCTTTGGCTACCTCCTTTTTCACTTAGTGACAGGAGGGTCACACGGTGAATTAGACACTGCTACAAAACTGTAAACGCCAGAAGACAACAGCCTTGAAAACAGAGCTTTTTTTTTTTTTTTTTGGCATTTTTGTTGTTTTTTTGCCCTGGTACTTGTTGTTTTGCTTTATGATTGTTCATTTTGGTTTATTTGTGGGTGTGAACATTGGTTTTCAGTTTTGTTTTAATCTTATTTTTGTGTCTTCCTTCTTTCCTTCCTTCCTGTTTCACCAGGAATGAGGCTTGAGTAATCTTCCTCTGCCCTTCAGCCTTGCTTCTAATCTATTTTTCTTCTTTTATTTCTCTTTTTTACTCCTCTCTATTAAATTTTCTCCTCAGTTATTTCTCTTATTTTATGCTTTCTATACAATTTCTTTATTTTTTTCTCCCCCTTATTTTATCTTCTATTTCTTGCCAATGTTTTTCTGGCTTTTATGTATTTCTGTAGAATTACCTTTCTACTTCCCAATAAGATCCTCTGTACCACTTCCCTCTTATCCTTCTCATATAAAAGAGTTTAAGGTTTCAAAGTTTACCTTTTGTACCTTTCCCCATTCCCAAGCCCTCAATCTTCAATAGTACAACCATAAAGCTTTGTTAATCTTTTAATAGTTAACTCTATTAAAATTATTATTGGATTATTTTCTATCATTAGCAGAAATATAGCTGTTGGGGCTCAGAAGATGGCTCAGTGGAATAAGCACTTCCCCGGCAAGTGCAACGGCCTGAGTTCAATCCCTGATTCTGCAAAAAAAAAAAAAAAAAAGAAGAAAGAAAGAAAAAAAAGAAATATAGCTGTTATATTTCATACATATTAGTTCTAAATCTGGTTTGCCTTAATGTTTACATCATAACTCAAGTTTTCCCTAGGATTAAGGATTCTACATAAGTGCTTCTTATGGTATATGTTACTGTCTGATTTCTCTTGGGCAATGCTGCTTTAGATGCTTTGCTTTGTATTAACAGAATCACATAACTACCAATATTTATTTGCATGCTAATTTCACATTCCTCTTCTTACGTTAACAATACTAGAATACATTCTCAGAGATTTTGATTGCTGGACCAACTACACTGCATCTTCCTTTCCAAAAATAACCAAAGTGGCTGAGTACTGGAGTGTAGCGAAGGCTTATATTTAATCATGCTCAAAATACATGCTCACAGAGCAACTGATGAAACTCTATAGCACCAAAATAATCTTTAGACTATAACCATCCACAAACCTCAGCACAAAACAAAACAAAACAAACAGAAATAGATGCATGGGAAGAAAAAGCAACAGAACACTTTCCTAAGCCTCCAATTCCTCCAAAGCCAATCTAGGCAGTACCAAGGAATAGAATAGCATAAGCCACATTCCTCAGTTACTTAGAAGCAGAGCAGAGCAACTCAGAAAGAACTTAAAGAGATATTCAGAATATATAATAAACATATAATGGAAATGACAACAAAAGAGATGGAAGAGTTCTATAAGAAAGCTACATGAGCTAGACAAAATGATGTCAAACATGAATGACAAATTTAATGGAAAATTAGAATGATACAAAACATGAATAACCAGTTTACCAAAGAATTAAGAGTCCATGAAAAGGTTTCAAATTCAGGAGATTAAAAATCATATTGAGGTCCAGTGAGATAGTTCAGCAGACTAAACACCTGCTTTGGCAAGGTTAGGGACCAGGGTTCCGAGTCCCCCGTGCCATGCCAGCCCCACCCCTGAGTGTACTGAGCTGACGACAAGTTCAGACATGGTGACGCATGCTTATAATCCCAGCACTAAGGAGGCTGAAAACAGGAGGATCACTGCCAGTCTCCGCTGCGTAGTAAGACCCTGCACAAAATACATAAAATTGAAAAAAAAAAAAAAATCATACTGAAAGTATGGGCAAACAGGGTGAACCAGTGAGAAGACAGAATGCAAGAACTAGAAGATGATGCCTTCAATGACCAGCTATCAAAAATACAACTATCAAAAGGCAAAAGAAATGAAAAATTGATCCAACAACAGCTGGATGATGCCAAGAAGTAAAAAATTAGAAGAGAACACAAATGGCATTTAAAAAAAAAAAAAACAAAAAAAACAAAAACCTTCTCACAGAAATAATGGCAGAAATTTTGCTAAGAATGGGGAGTAAATGCAGACAAATAGCCATAACCAAAAGAGAATCTCTCCCTGACATACTCAAAGTTCCAGAAGCCCACCACAAAAGCAAAATCCTAAAAGCTGTCAGAGAAAGCCAACAAATCACAGCCAAAAGCAAGTCTGCTACAGTCACAGCTGACTTCTCTATACAAACATTAAAGGTCAAGAGGCCTTGAAGTCAAATCTTCAAGCCCTGAGAACAACACTCAACCCCAATGTACATAACCTGCAAAACTTTCTTTTAAAACTGATGAAGAAATAAGATATTTCCATGACAAGCAGCACCTCAAGAAATTCTAATCACCAAGCCAGCATTATAAAAAAATTCTCAAACGTATTCTAGTCCAAAGCAGATTAGTGCACTGGCTAAACAGTTAGTTAAGACAAGATTGAGGAAATCAGCAACAAGAAAGCAATGCAATGACGAGAGTAAGTCAGTATCTCTCAGTAATAACTCGAAATGGGAATGGTCTCAGTTTCCCAATCAAAAGACATGCACTGGCAGAATGGAACAAAAAAGAACAGCCAATATGCAGCACATGAGAAACACATCTAGTTAAAAAATGTACTCACCGATTTAAAATCAAAGGCTAGGGGTTGGGGAGATGGCTCAGTAGAATAAGCGCTTCCCTGGCAAGCACAAGGGCCTATGTTCAATCCCCAGTTCTGCCAAAAAAAAATCAAAGGCTGAAAAACAACACTCCATGTGACTGGATCCCAGAAAAAGCAAGAATTGCCATTCTAAATCCATGCAAAGTCAATTTCAAGCCAAGACTAATTAGAAAAGACAAACAAGGTCACTGCATACTATTAGTTAAGGAAACAATTCATAAAGAAGAGTTAATGAT
This sequence comes from Ctenomys sociabilis, assembly GCA_004027165.1. Lineage (NCBI taxonomy): Eukaryota > Metazoa > Chordata > Mammalia > Rodentia > Ctenomyidae > Ctenomys > Ctenomys sociabilis. Next base: position 47,501 of record PVKA01013051.1, on the reverse strand, counting down.
TATAAGCATATATACATCAAATATTGGCACCCCCAACTTCATAAAACAATAATGGACATGAAAAATCAGATAAATACCAATACAGTTGTAATGGGGGCTCACTACCCTACTGTCACAAACGGACAGATCACCTGGCCAAAAAAAAAAAAATCATAGCTAAACAAAACCTTCAAACAAATGGACTTAATCCAACATCAGAATACAATTCTTCTTGGCAGCACATAGGACTTTCTCCAAAATAGGCCACCCACTGGCCAATAAAGCATGCTTGAGTAAATGGAAAAGAATTGAAATTATCACATCCATATTATCAGATCATTGTATAACAGGGCTAGAAGCCAATTGCAAAAGAAACCACATAAACTGTGCAAAGACATAAAAATAAACAATACCCTCTAAATAACCAGTGGGCTGCATATAAAATTGACAAAGTTAGTTTCTACAGTCAATAATATGCCTAGTACAGCATATTGAAACCTATGGAACACAAGGAAAGCTGCCTATAGAGGGAAGTTCATAGCAGTGAACTCCCAAATCAGAAAAACAAAATGTACTTAATAGCCCAGTGATGCATCTCAAGGTCCAGAAAAACAAGAGCAATCCAACCCCAAAGCTATTACCAGAGGAAAATTACAAAGATCAGGGCAGAAATAAATGAAACTGAGGTTAAAAAAATCATTATGAAGAATCAATGATTTAAGAGTTTGTTCTTTGAAAGGTAAATGAAATAGACAACCCTCAGCTAATGTTACCAAAACAAAGAAGAGAAAAGATCCAAGTCCATGCAATTAGAAATGTAAATGTCCAGGGAACACAGTTTGATCTCTGGCACCACATGCCAAGCTGGTCCCACCCCTGGGTGTGCTGAGCCAGCCACTGAGACCTGGTGCGGTGGCCTGCTCCAGTAATCCCAGCACCAGGAGGCCGTAAACATGAGGACCACTATGAGCCCAAGCTGTGTAGTAAGATCCTGTTCCAAATACATTAAAAAAAAAAAAAAATGAAAACAGAGTCTGCCAAATTCCAGATTACCAGTAACTACTTTGAGAACCTGTACTATAATACCATGAAAAATTCCAAGAAAATGGATAAATTCCTAGGTACATGTGAGCTATCATAGCTGAACCAAGAAGGTATAAAAATCCTGGATAAGCAAGTATTGACCTGTGATATTAAATCATTTTTTAAAAAACTGCAAAGAAAAGCCCAGATTCTGCCAAATTCTATAAGAACATTGGAGAAAATTTATTTCCAATGCTTCTCAAATTCTTTAATGAAATTGAAAGGGAACCAGTAACCCAAAAGTCTTTCCTGGAAGTAAGCATTACTTGATTCCCAAACCCACCAACCAATAAAGAGAACTACAAGCCAGTCTCTTTAATGAACACAAAGATGAAACAATACTGGTAACAGGATGTGGCACATCATCAAAAAGATCACACATCAGGACCAAGTTGGGTTCATTCCAAGGATGCGAGTGGTATATCGTGTGCAAATCAATAAATGTAATATCACATAAGCTGAAGCAAGGCCCAAAACATGATAACCTCAGTAGATGCAGAAAAAGCATTTCACAAAATCCAGTACCCATTAATGAGATAAACACTAAAGAAAACGGAGATAGAAGGTCTTTATTTTGACTGATAAAAGCCATCTGTGACAGACCAAAAACCGGCATTATATGAAATGAAGAGAAGCTGAAAGGTATCCCTCTAAAACCAGAAACAAGAAAAAGATGTCTGGTATCATGATTTGCATTTTATGCAGTTCTTGGAACGTTAACTAAAGTAATGAGACAAGAGAAAGAAATAAGGGATATAGGTAGGGAAGGAAGAAATCAAATTATCATTATTTGCTGACAACACCATCCTCTACAAAGAAGTTCCCAAAAACTACCGAAAGTCTCCTAAAACTAAAATTCTAATTTATTAGTGTAGCAGAGGCCAAATCAATGCTCAAAGATAACAGCCTTCATGGACACCAATGACAAACTCACCAAGTTGGAAATTAGAGAAATAATGTCTTTCCCAATAGGATCAAGCATAATGAAATACTTAAGAATTAATCTAAACAAGGAAATGAAAGACCTCTATAATCAAAATAACTATTGTTATTAGCTTTTATTTTTATGAAAATAACTATTTCAAGTATTATGAAAATAATAACTGTAAAAAAGGATATTTAAGATGATAATAGAAGACCCAGCCCAAACCCAGGCATGGCAAGTGTGTGGGAGAGCTTCCATGCTCCCCTGAACTAGCTGGACCTCTCCAGACCAAGCCCATGCATGCCGCATAAGGGAGACCTTCTACAGCACTCTCAGGACATCTCAACCCCTAATGAGTGAGAACTTTCTCCATGCTCTGGAGACCCCACCAGACCTAGCCCTTGCCCAGGCCCTGTGAGTATGTGGGAAAGCTTATGCACTCCGGTGTACCCCTTGGGCTCCTCCAGACCCAGCCCAGGCCTGGCATATGGGCTTGAGGTGAAACACTGCAGCTGAAGTACCTGCAAGACAAAGGGCCAGAACCACCCAGCTAATCCAGGAGCAGAACATCTTGCCAGAGGGCACAACAGATTCACTTCTAAGGGCTACAGCAGGAAGGAGCTGAGCACAGCAGCCAGACCCAAGCCAGGTACAACTGGATAAACTCAAACTTAATAGATCTGCACCCAAATTTTAGTAGGTGCTAAGGTTATAACTGGATCAAAGCTTTACACTGAAGGTCAGAGGACAGTGCTTTGCAAAATGATAAAGACAAGGAGCAAAATGCAATCTCAGGCCCCAAGCCCACCCAGAACAAGTGGAGAGGACACTAGTACAGAAGAAGCTGGGAATCACAGAGATGAAATGTCTGAATCAATAGCATTTGAAGGAAAGAAACAAGCTTTGTCAAATTCACTGCCAAATTCTATAAGAACATTAGAGAAAATTTAATTCCAATGCTTCTCAAACTCTTTAATGAAATTGAAAGAGAACCAGTAACCTTGGTTTTCTTCAAGTATACCTTGAAGAAAGGTATAAAGGAACTCAGATCAGAAATAACCTCTGAAATAAAAAAGAAATCTCTGAATTAATAGTGTCTGAAGTAAAGAATCAAATGCAAAAACATATAGTGAAAATCAGATCAGAAATAATTCTGTAGTAGAATTAATAACTGCCTCTCAAGAAGACACTAATAAAAAAAAGAGGTTAGAAAATGATGGATTCCTTGAATGAGAAATGCAGGAAAGAAATAGCATGAAGCAGAGTCAAAAGAGATGTAGAGGAACTTAAAATCTCAACCACAAGCTTGCAAAACTGTTTGAGTGAAAGTGAAGATAGTTTCAGATCTTAAAGATGCTGTCTCAGCTAGTGAAAAGATAAGAAAAGATCTTTTAAAAAACAACTAGGATGCAAGAAAAAATTGTTCATCACCTGCAAGATGATGCAAAGATGAACAGTCTGAGACTAATAGGCATCAATGAGAAAGAAGGAGTCAACACAAGTGATATAAAAGGAATACGGGAAGAAGTAATAGCAGAAAACTTCCCAGAAGTGAAGAAACAATCTGACATTCAGTGACAGAAGCATACAAAATGCCCAATAACTTCAACCCAATTAAAAAAACACCAAGACATATAATAATCAAGATCCCAGAAATCCAGCACAAGAACAATACACTGAAAGCTGCTACAGGAAAAAAAAAAAAAAAAAAATCACATTTAAAGGAAAACACATCAGAATAATGGCAGACTTCTTTTCACAAACCATAAGGCAAGAGCATGGAACAGAGTACTTCAGCTCCTCTATGAAAAGAAATTCCAGCCCAGACTATTATATGCTGCAAAACGCTCCTTCAACCTTGATGGAGAAGTGAAATACTTCCATGACAATGAACTAAAGAATTTCATGATGACAAAGCCAACCCTATGCAGACTACTGAAAGATGTTCAACAGAGGGACCAAAATGATTAGAGCTCTATGAATGAGAACTGAAGTAACTCACTAAATATGGCAAATAATTCAACACAAGAGAAAAGGGAGTAATCAACAGCAGGTAAATAACATGTCAATTGTCAATCAGTACATCTCAATTATGACCATCAATATAAATGGACTCAATTCACCAATTAAAAGAAATGGACTGGCACAGTGGATTAAGAAACAAAATCCAAAAATAAGCTGTATAGAAGAAACACACTTAACTCATAAAGAAATTCATGCCCCAGCACCTCAGAAAAAGGCACGGGTAGCAATCCTGTTTTCAGACAGTCTCAACTTCAAACCAAGAAGAATCAAATGAAATAAAGAAGGCCACTATATGCTGGTTAGGGGAAAAGCTCAAAAGGAAGGGGTAACACTCATAAATGTATACACACTAAACATGGGAGCACCCAACTATATAAGACAAATCTTAATGGACATGAAAATTCTAATATCCAATACCACAATCTTAACAAGAGACCATAATATTAATCCATAGGACATTCTTAAGTATATACAAGAAAACAGAAACAGAAATTATCCCATGCAAATTACCTAATTACAGTGCAATGAAACTGGAAATAAATGACAAAAGAAACTAGAAAAGCCTCATAAATACATGAAAATTATACAACACCCTCTTCAGCAAACAATGGACACAGAAAAAATTAAACAAGAAATTGCACAAGATCTACAGTTCAATGAAAATTTAAGCACAACTTACTAGTATTTATGGGATGCAATGAAAGGAGTTCTCAGAGGGAAATTTATAGCTGTGAACTCACACATTAGGAAAACAGAACGGGAACAAATGAACACCCTAATGCAACACCTCCAACATCAAGATAAGCTATAGCAAACCAAGCCCAAAGCCCAAAGACAGAAAGAAATCATAAAGATTGGAACAGAAATTATTTCAATTGAGACAAAACAGTTCAAAGAATCAACAAATGGAAAAGCTGGTTCTCTGAAAGACTAAATAAAATCAATAAGCCTGTGGAAATTCAGAAGATTACCAATAGCTACTTTGAGAAACTTTACTTTCACAGAATAGAAGACAGGGAACAATTGGACAGATTCCTCAAAAGGTACAAATTACCAAAACTGAATCAAAAAGATATGAAAACTCAATAACCCAATAACAGCCAGTGAAATATTAAATGTAATAAAAAAAATAACCTACCGACAAAGAAAAATCCAGGTCCTGATGGATTCACAGCTGAATTCTACAAAAAATTTATAGAAGATATAATCCCTATACTCCTCAAACTCTTCAATGAAATTGAAAAGGAAGCAGTCCTCCCAAAATCATTCCTTGAGGCAAGTATTGTACTGATACCAAAACCAGAGAAAGACACAACTAAAAAAGAGAACTACAGGACAATCTCTCCCATGAACATAGCTGCAAAAATCCTCAATAAAATCCTAGCAAATAGAATACAGCAAATCATCAAGATCATACACCATGACCAGATAGGATTCATTCCAGGGATGCAAGGATGGTTCAATATTTGAAAATCTATGTATGTAATACAGTATATTAATAGAGTGAAATCTAAAAACCACATGATAATCTCAATTGATGCACAAGGGCTTTTGACAAAGTCCAACACTCATTCATGTTCAAAGTCCTATCGAAAATTGGAACAGAAGGGCTCTACTTCAATTTGATAAAAGCCATCTATGACAACCCAATGGTTAATATAATTCTAAATCGGGAAAAACTGAAATTTTTTACTCTTAGGTCTGGTACAAGACTAGGATGTCCTCTATCACCCCTCCTGTTCAATATAGTTTTGGAATCATCAGCTACAGCCATTAGACAAGAGGGAGAAATAGAAGGAATAAGAATAGGTAAAGAAGAAGTTAAATTATCATTCTTTGCAGATGACATCATAGTTTACTGGGAAGACCCAAAACACTCCACCAAGAAGGTGCTACAATTGATACAGAAATTCAGTAGCATAGCAGGATACAAAGTCAATACTCAAAAGTCGAGAGCATTCCTCTACACAGATAACAAACACACTAAGAGGGAAATTAAAGAAACAATACCTTTCACAGTAGCACCATGGAAAATGAAATACCTTGGAATTCACTTAACCAAAGAAGTCAAAGATCTTTTCATGGAAAATTATAGTACTCTGAAAAAGGAGATCATAGAGGATTTCAGAAAATGGAAAGATATTCCATGCTCCTGGATAGGAAGAACCAACATTGTGAAGTTGGCCATACTCCCAAAATTGCTGTACAGATTTAATACACTCCCTATCAAACTACCACCAAAATACCTCCCAGACCTAGAGAAATGGTTCCTAAAATTTATTTAGAACCAGAAAAGATGTAAAATAGCAAAGGCAATCCAGGCCAACAAAGACAAGGCAGGAGGTATCACAATTTCTGACTTGAAATTATACTACAAGGTTACTGTGATAAAAATCAGCATGTTACTGGTAACAAAATAAATCTGATAATCAGTGGAATAAATTAGAAGACTCAGAAACCTCTACAAAAACACTCAGCCATCTGATCTTGGACAAAGGGACCAAACATGCTCACTGGAAGAAAGATAGCCTCTTTAACAAATGGTGCTGGTACAACTAGCTCCCTACATGCCAAAAACTAAAACTTGACCCAGGTCTATCACCATGCGCTAGGCTAAAGTCAGAATGGATTAAAGATCTAAACATTAAAACAGAAACACTCAATCTTCCTGGAAGAGAAAGTAGGAGGAACTCTTGAAGACATGGGGGTAGGCAAAGATTTTGTAAACAAAAATGAAGTTGCATGGGTAATACTTGAAAGAATTAATAAGTGGGACCTCCTCTTATTGAGAAGTTTGTGCACATTAAAAGACATTACCAACAAAGTGAAAAGACAACCCACAAATTTTGAAAGAATCCTAACTCATAAGAACTCACACAAGAGTCTGCTCTCTAGAATTTATAAAGAACTAAAAAATATCAGGGCCCCTAAATTTAAAGACCCAATCCAGAAGTGGGCATCCGAGATGAACATACACTTCTCAGAGGACAAAAATTAAAGAAGTGAATAAATATATGAAAAAATGCTCCACATCACTAGTTATCCATGAAATACAAATTAAAACAGCAGTGAGATACCATCTAACTCCAGAAAAAAATGGCTTTCATAAAGAAACCAACCAACAACAAATGCTGGAGAGGCTGTGTGGAAAAAGGAACCCTTCTCTACTGCTGGTGGGAATGCAGACTGGTGCAACTGATTATGGAAATCAGTGTGGAGACTCCTTAAAAAACTAGGAGTGGAAATCCCTTTCAAACCAGCTATCCCCCTACTGGGAATTTTCCCAGAGCAACTGAAATCATCCTATCATAGTGATATATGTGTACCTATGTTTATAGCAGCACAGTTTGTATAGCTAAATCTTGGCAACAGCCAAGTTGCCCATCACCTGAGGAATGGATGAAAAAGATGTGGTATTTTTTGTATAATGGGGTATTTCTCAGCTCTAAAGAATGACAAACTTGAAGCATTTATATTTAAGTGGATGCCGCTTGAAGATATATTCATAAGTGAAATAAACCAGAACCACATGTGCAAATATCATATAGTCTCTCAAGTATAAGAACTCAAAAGAAGAAATACAACTAGAAACATACAACACAATTAAAAGGAAAGCAAGCCCTTGAGGATTAGACAACGAAGAGAGGGCTAGGAGAAAAGCTAGGAAACATGTCAGGGGCAAAGGCATACATTTGTATGTACCAGATGCATAAGGCAATGATTCTGAAAATCATCAGCAGGTTTTTGAAACTAGCAGTTAATTGGTAGGATTCTCACCATGACTAACTATATATGCTGATACCTGTAAACTAAGCAACTGATCTGAAGATAGCAATGTGTAATGGTAGGGTCATGTTTGGAATGCCTGTTATTCTGGTCTTCTAAATACATACTGCTTGTCATGACATACCAATTATGCCATACTGTCTCTCAAGTAAATGTTGGTTTTTTAAAAAAGGGGGGTAATACATGAAAACAAGTGACAAGAAACAAAAATGTCACAGAAATGTTCTGTTACAATGCTTTACATGGTTAGATTTCTAAATTTCTGTGTAAAAATATGTAATTGTTTATTCCTTTTTTAAAATTTTTTTTCTTCATATTCTGTAGGGACTTGAAAGGTAACATATCAATACTTGGAAAATACCTGCTCCATGTTTGATATTCAGATAGATAGTGATATTAAGCTTAACTGTATATGTTGTAGGGTAATAATAATAATAATAAGCTTCTCTTCTGGAGGGTTAACAACATAAGTTTGCAGACCAAAACTTAGAGAAAAATAAGAAAGAAAACAAAAACCATAGTATAGAGGTACTAAAATCAACAAAACAAGCCAAACTGAAACAAAACAAAAATAAGATTAGCTTCATGGAGAAAACAGAGGACTTTGAAAAATAGTTAATAGCCTTAAATGGATCCTCAAAAATTGGGCATACTGACCCTTCCCACCACCACCACCACCATTCCCATCCAGGAGCTTTGGGGAGGAGAGCTGCAAGGGAGGAAAGAGATCCAGCTCACTGCACCACTGCAATTGTGGAGTCTCCATCTGGAGGAACCCAGGTGCCTGGCCCATCCCCCTAAGCCTTGGGATGGGAGGCCAGAGTGGGAAGTGCCTAGGACAGCGCAACCAGCTTGTCTGCAGGACCACAGGGTAAATCCACTCTAACAAGGGGAAACACTTTGCATAATTTGTGATTGATCCTGTTATATAACTATAGACTTTGGTCCTATGGTCTAAAGTACAAAAGCAAGAATTAACACAGTTTGTCCACTTTTAAATTGTGCTTGATGCTATTATTATTGCCAGCTGTACTACTGCAGCTAGGATGTCACATGTGTTGTAATCAGCTATTCTCCCCTGTGGAACAATATTGGGAAACTCTGAGATAATAACCTCATCATAACCTACACAAAAAGACTGACAATCGAGCCAAATAGAAACAACATTCCACTCTCAGTTAACTGAGGAGGTAGGATCTTGGACAGACACAAACCAAGAATCTCCTACACAGAGAAAATATCCCTGAAGAACTGACTTTCTCCAAACAGATCTTAATACTAGTGATATAGTGACCTACCAAAACTCATAAGGATCATCACAGAAAACAAAATTTAAAAAAATTTTTAAAAAGAAAAATATCAAGACAATGGAGCAAAATGCTATCTCGGGCCACCAGCCCAACCCAAACAAGTCCAGGAGACACAAACATAGAAGAAACTGAAAATCTGACACCTGAAATTTCTGAAATGATAGAAACTAAAGTAAATAAACAGCTTCATGATGCTATAGAAGAAATCAAATCACAAATAATCTCTCAGGTAAAAAAAAAAAAAGGAAATGACAAAAATAATGAAAAAAATTGCTCAGTGTATCTAAAGGAGACATAGATTCAAAAAAAAAAAAGGAACATAGGAAAATGATGGAAACTTTGAGTGAACAATATAGGAAAGAATTAAAATGCATGAAGTGGTTGCAAAGACATACCCAGGAAATTAAAAATTCCACTGAGAAGAAGCCCGGGAGGTGGTGGTTGCAGGAACAGTGGTAGGAGGAGAAAAAATCCATTGAAAGTTGGCAAAACTGCTGGAATGAAATGAAAGATAAATTTCCAGACCTTGAAGATAAGTGTAGCAGCTAATGATCACAAAAGGAAAGATCTCTTATAAACAACAAGAAACCAGGAAATAAAAATTCAACAGCTACCAAGATAATACAAAGAAAAACAAGGTAAGACTGATAGGTGTCAATGAAACAGCAGGAGTCAGCGCAAATGACATAAAAACACTATTACAGAAGTAGTAACAGAAATTTTTCCAAGCATGGGAAAAATTCTGACATATAGTAAGTGAGACATATAAAGCTCTAATTAGCCATAACCAAAATAAATCTGCACACAGACATAATAACCAAGATCACAGAAATTCAACATAAGAACAGAAGATTGAATGCTGTTAAATAAAAGAAACATCACCTGTAATGCAAAACCCATCAGAATCACAGCAGACTTCTCAGAGAAAAGCATCAAGTCAAGAAGAGCTTGCAGTGAAGTATTTCTTCATTATCATGGCATCTGCCCTGCCAGGTAAGTATAATATGAAGTATTTCAAGTCCTGAAAAAAAACAACTTCCAAGATTGATGTACCCTGAGAAACTATCAAAATTAATGAAGGACTAATTCTTCCACAACAAAGAACAATGGAAGAAATTCATGCTCACCACACCAGCCCTATACCAATTACTGAAAGATATACTAGAAAGAGAAGAAGGATCACAATTCTAAGAACAACAAAAAGAAACCACCAAGCAAGGCAAGCAATTAAACAGAGGCGAATAGTCGGAAACCTACAGCAGGAAAATAACATGAAAAGATAAGCCAATACATGTTAGTTATGACTATTAATATAAATGGCCTCAAATCACCAATCAAAAGAAACAGACTAGGGCTGGGGAGATAGCTCAGTAGAATAAACACTTGCTTGGCAAATGCAGGTCCTGAGTTCAATCCCAGATCCAAAAAAAAAAAAAAAACCAGATTGGAAGAATGGATCCAGAGACAAAATTCAATAATATACTGTATGCAAGAAACACAGTTAACTCAAAAGGAAATTCATAGACTGAAAGTCAAAGGATATAAAACAAAACGCCATCCAATAAGAATCCAGAAAACAGCAGGGTTAGCTGTTCTGTTTGCTTGCCATTTGAACTTCAAACCAAAAATGATCAGTAGAGATAAGGAAGTTTACTACTTTTTGTTAGGGAAAAATCAGAATACAAAAAAACAACAATCATAAATATATACGCTCCAAATACAAAACCATCCAAATAGGCATGAAAAAATCAAATAAAAAGTACAGCCAACTGTCTCTCTGACAAAGACTTTCTATCTAGAACATGAAAAGAATTTAAAACTGAAATAAAACAAATCAGGCCACCAAAATTCAAGATATAATCCAAAACATGGATATCTGAGATGAATATAAACTTCTCAGATGAGCAAATAACAAATGGCAAATAAGTATATGAAGAAAATCAGGGCCAGTGAGATAGCTCAGCAAACTAAAGCACCTGCTTAGGCAAGCACAGGGATGGCAGTTCGATCACTGGCACCACATGCTGTGCCAGACCAGCTCACAGAGCAGGCTGAGGCAGCAAGATTCCAGACATAGTGGGGCACGCCTGTAATTCCAGCGCTGGGGAGGCTAAAAGAAGGAGGATAACCGTGATAGTCTGCACTGCACAGAAAGACCCTGCAACAACCAAAGAAAAGAAAATGTTCAGTATTATTAGTTGCTTGAGAAGAGGTCAACGAATAAAAAACACTGACCAGGCTGTGGGGAAAAAAGTATCTTTCTCCCTTGTTTGTGGGAGTGCAGACTGAGACAACCACAGAGGAAATCAGTGTGGAGATTCCTCAAAAGCTATGTTTAGAGGACCTGTGGGACCCAGATATTCCCCTTCTGTTTATTTTTTTCAGAAGAATTAACAACATCCTACCACAGGGATATATGTGCACCCATGTTGATAGAAACACAATTTGTCATAGCAAAATATTGGAAACAACAAAAATGCACATTAGCAAAAATGGATAAAAATGATGTGGTCCTTTCTATCCAGGAGCAAGGGATAACTTTCCATTTTCTGAAATCCTCTTCAGTCTCTTTTCTCAGAGTACTATAATTTTCACTGTATAAATTTTTTACTTCCTTTGTGAGAATGATTCCTAAATATTTCATTTTTTTAAATGTTATTATGAAAGACATGGTTTCCCTAATTTCTCTCTTGGTGCATTTGTTGTTTGTGTACAAAAATGCTATTGATTTTTGACTGTTGATTTTGTATTCTGCTACACTACTGAATTTGATTATTAAATCTACCAGTCATGACACAAAGGATCTACAGAATAAGGTACAGGACTACAAGATAAACCCTGAGGGGATTTCACTGACCTCATAAGACACAAAAAGTACATGTGTTGGTATACAGGTCTTGCTCTATCTAGGTCTTAACCATCCAGCAGAAAAGTATAAAAATGAGGTATACACCACGGGGTCATAATAATAAGTTGAGCTGTAAATGGCTATGGTCGACAACTTCTTCAGATAACTCACTATTGTTGTGGAATGGTGGACTATGTTGGATTGTGTCGTCGAGTTCAGGCACCTAAGTTAGTTGAATGAGAATGGAGTGCCCACCTTTGACAGGTGTAGACAAAGGAAGGGGCATAGAAAGGAAGAATCATGATGTGTGTGTATGGACAGTACAGTTGGGATAGATAGCACCGTGCTTCTACATAATTCTATGAGAGGCAAGATTTGTACTAATGGTGGTTGGACAGGATATTATGTCAGCTTCTAATACTATGGACAACCACTAGGAAGATAACAAGGTAGAAAGTATTAATTATTGAATCTTTGATGTAACTCAGGTATAAAAAATAAGATACGTGAACAGCTACACTCTCTTAATTTACTGATAAGAGACATCTGCTATAATAATGTCTGTAAGTATAATATCATATATACACCTTGTATGATACCAAAACATTATGAAAACAGTTTGCAATGTATTAATTTATCAAATCCATCTTGTCAAGGTATCCTAAAACTGTCTCATTGATATTTGTACTTCAATAAAATAAAAATTAAATAAATAAATAAATCTACCAGTCTCTCTATGGAGTCTTTGGGGTCTTCCATGTTGAGTACAATGTCATCCGCAAATAAGGATATTTTTACTTCATTTTCAATCATTATTCCTTTTATTTCTCTCTCTTGTCTAAATGCTCTGGCTAATGTTTCCAGAACTTTATTGAATATGAATGGCCACAGTGACCATCTTTATCTTGTTCCTGATTTTAAAGTGAAGGCTTTCAGCTGTTATCCATTTAGTATGATGTTGGTTGTTGGTTTATCATAGATGGCTTTTGTCAGGTTGAGATAAAGACCATCTATTCTGATTTTCTGCAGGGTTTTTATCATGAATGAGTGTCGGACTTTGTCAAAAGGTTTTTCTGCATCTATTGAGATGCTCATGCGATTTTTGTCTTTGGCTCTGTTGATGGATTTGCATACATTGAACCATCCCTGCATTCCTAGGATAAGGCCCACTTGGCTCTGGTGAATAACGCTCTTGATGATTTGCTATATTCTGTTTGAAAGAATATTATTGAAGATTTTTACATCTGTATTCATTAGGAAGATAGGCCTATAACTCTCTTTTTTAGTTGGGTCTTTCTCTGGTTTTCATACCAGAATAATATTTGCCTCCAGGAATGAGTTTGAGAGAATTCCATCCCTTTCAATTTCATCGCAGAGCTTGAGACAAGTTGGCATTAAATTTTCCCTAAATTTCTTGTAGAATTCAGCTGTGAATCCATTGGAACCTGGGCTCTTCTTTGTTGGTGGGTGTTTTATTACATTTTAAATTTCATTGATTGATATGCGGTTATTCAAAATGTTTATACCTTCTTGATGCAGCTTTAGTAATTCATATATATCCAGGAGCCTGTCCATTTCTTCTGTGTTTTCCCTCCTGTGAGTGTAAAGGTTTTTGAAGTATGAAGTACGATTTTGAAATCATATTCATGATTTGGGCCATACTCATAAATTAGACCCAAATATGTAAACATCATATTGTTTCACTAGTACAAGAATCTGAAAGAGTAAATAAAATCTGAAAGATGTAATAGATACTATGAAAGGCAAAGAATTGTTCAAAAGGAAAGAACAACTGGGGTGAGGCTTAAAAGGGCTTAAGAAAGGAAGAGGGAAAGGAGAACGTATATTTATGTTCATATACAGGGGTAACTTGTAAAATTGTACTACTGATTTATGAGTAGTTAATGCTTAATGTTTTTCTTCTCCTTTTTAATTTCTTATAACTTTTTAACCAATTTTGTATGTTTATATCTGGTATTCTAAATCTAAATAATCTGAAGACAACATCATGCAATATAGCAATCACTGTTGAATTCCTATTATTTGTTTAGTGAAATTCCATATCACTTCCATTTTTTATTTTTTCTCTTTTAAAAAAAGAGCAGTTGTGTTCCCCAAAAAATGGATAGTATTAGAAAGGAAATAACTTTAGATCCTGCAACAACAGCAAAAGCATCAAAGTCACCCTCAGAGATATTTCAGTTTTAAAAACATAAAGGATAGGCAAAAGTAGACCCCATTTCCACCCTCAAATTATTTTTAATATCTTTTTAATTCTCTCCAACTTCCTGAATCTGTAGTGGTCTGTAGACATTACAGTGGACTGTTCCTTACTGTTTTGAATTATCATTGTTTGAGGGTTTTAAGGTATGGTGTATTGGTTCTATTATATTTTTATTTCTCTGTACATTTGTAATTGACTGAACAAATTCTAATGTTTTAATGAAAATGTCTCATTAAAAAATAAGCTGTGGCATTTTATGCCATGGAGTACTACTCAGGTGTAAAGAAAGATAAGCTGAAGGCTTTCACAGGTAAATAAATGTAACTAAAGGCTATTTTCATAAGTAAAATAAATCAGCACAAACATCATATTGTCTCTCTTATATCAGAAACTGAAAAACTAAATAAGATCCAAATGATACAATTGTTATTGCTAAAAGAGAAAGGAACTGCTCAAAAGAAAAAGAACAAAACTGTTATGTTAATGTTTATATTGTTTGAGCAATCCTACGTGACCTGGTAACCTGAGCAAGCACTTTGACAATAAAAATATGCAACGCAATAACCACTGATAATTTCTTATATCATTTTATTGTTTTTAATTATCTTTAAAATAAAAAATAGAAACCAGTGACAAGGCAGAACTTGATCACCAGTGGAAGAAGATTAGTGCAATTATTAAGAAGAGGAAGAAGATGGGTTGAAGTGAAAAGGCCAAAACACTAAACTACTTCTACTGGAGACTCTCCACATGGATAGTCTTCTTTTTTCTTCCTGTAATTCTTACTAAGGTTTGCAATGTTAGGGCTTTTCTGTGTTTGTGAATGTATATAAAATTCTATTGTATTATCATTTGATTCCATTAAAGTTGGTTGACCTGCTGTCTTCTCCATGTTCAGCATATTCCTCAAGGGTCATTAAAACACCAAGAGGCCAGGGGCCAGGGAGATGGCTCAGTGGAAAAGCACTTCCCTGGCAAGTGCAAGGGCTGAGTTCAATCCCCGGTTCTGAAAGAAAAAAAAATTAAAAACACCAAGAGGCCAAAAAATAAAATAAAAAATAGAATATTAAAAAGTATGGTTGAAAGGAAAAAGGACGGCTTGGAGGCCACAGCATCCTCTCAGAGCACCTCAGGTCGCTCGGGTGGAAACGGAAGGCAGAAGGAACGTTTTTGGTGCTGTGAGGAACAGGTGTCAGCAAGCTGAAAGAACTAACCCAGCGCTAGAGTGAATGAGGATGATCATAGCCCAGCAATGCTGGCTGTTTTCAATACTGGAATCTTGATAGAGCAAGTCCATGGAGATAAAAATAATTTACCCTCACAAGAAATAGAATCAAATTGCCTCTGACCTCCTTTCGCAAAGACTTTTGTGATGTCTCAATGAAATAATTTTGAATGCAGGATCCTACTGCTATGCACCTAAGCAGCTGAGACAAAGCAAAAGATCTATAAAAACTCACATGCCACACCGGCCCCTCCCCTAGACACACTGCCCTGGCCCTGAAGACCAGCCTGGTGGCGCACAACTGCAATCCCAGCACTAAGGAGGCTGAAAACAGGAGGATCACTAGGAGTCAGAGCTGTGTAGTGAGATCCTATACCAAATATATTAAAAATAAGCCGGGCGTGGTGGTGCACGCCTGTAATCCCAGCACTTGGGAGGCTGAGGCAGGAGGATTGTTGTGAGTTCGAGACCAGCCTGAGCTACAAAGTGAGCTTAAGGCCAGCCTGAACTGCATAGTGAGACCCTGTCTCAAAAAGATAAAGTAAATAAATAATGCTTTCCACTTAGTTCAGCCAGCTTTGCAGTCCATCTTTTTATCCTCTCAGTGCAGCCTTGCCTGGGAGCCATAATGGAGAAATGGGACTGGTGTCAACCCAGGGAGCCTCAGGCGTGCCCTGCATCGCGCTGTTTGCGGCTGAGCTAGTTGCTGTGTCCTGATGGCCTGAGCCGTGTCTTAATAAAGAAAACAGCACCACGAAAAAAAAAAAATGTATGCTTTCCATAAAGAGAAACCCTCTGGAATCTACATTTATATCATTATTCTTGTTAAGTCTTGCATCAGGGTTCTCCTAGTCTGACCCCCAAGGAATGCAATATTCAGTCCGTTGGGTGTTGCATTTTCATCCTCTACAGGAACAGCAATAAAACCTAGCAATGCTTTTGCCAAAACAGAGAAACTCACTCTCAAGCAATGTATTTGAAGACCTAATAATTTGGGGGGTGTTTGTTTTGTTTTGTTTTAAGGTACCTGTCCCCACCTGCTCATCTGTGTTCTCTGCTTCTCAGACTCCCAGGGTCCTATCAGGAGCCCGTGAGGCCCACCCCTCTTGGCACAGCCCAGCATGGATGGCTCCCTGCTTCTCCCATTTTGCTTCTAACAGCAACTACCATCTGCCAGCTGAAATGCTTTCTATAACTTTCATCCATTCACCCCACAAACTTTATGAAGGGTCAGCTAAGGGCCCAACATAACTACACAGCACTGTGCAAAATACAAATGGTCCTTGTTTGCAGGGACCTGACATCCTGGTGACAGTACATCACCAAAACACATGGACCTAGCAGCAAATCAACAAGGAAGACAAACGTCTGAGGATTCCTGTCTGAGCTGGCGCCCCAATGCCTGGCCCTTCGCAAGAACCCCTGAGGCGTTTCCTTGCCCATGGGGCTGAACGAGTCCGCAGAGGAAGGACAGAAGGGGTGTGTCAGGTGTGGCGGTGTAAAATTCATGATGGAGAAAGAAGTTATGGGGGCCAGAGAGACAGAGACAAATCGGTTCACGTGTCCTTTGGATCGGTTCGTGACGGAGGAAATGCGAGATTGCGTTTGGCCACCAGAGAGCACTGTAGGATCGCAGTGGGGACAGCTCGACTCACAAGCAAGAGGCGTTCCTGCCTGCCACGGGGAGGAGAAAGGCGACCCGGACGCAAAATGTTATTCATTCCCTCTACACTACTGACAAACACACGATCTTTGAAGGAGACAAGTTCCATGATTGGATTAAAATTTATTAAAACGGAAGGAAAAAAGACATGCTTCATATTCATAATTCTGTAAGTATCCTCAGTCAACAGAACGAACATCCGTTTCCTCATCGTTTCTGATTTGCATCACTCAGCTATAGGTGGCAGCGGGCACTGACGTCCGCCGAGCCGCAGTCTTCCGCCGTCTGCAACATTTAAGCTGCTGAGGCGCTTCCCACCAGAGCTTCCTTCCTCCTCAATAGCCCTGCCCCTTCTCGCTGAGATAGATGAGAGGCAATTACCATTTCTGCCTGACAAAGCAAGGTAAGCACAGAGGAGCTGTCTGCCTGCTGGGGCCCAGCTGACAGCGGCCACCCAAGTGAGAAGGCCGACGGGTCCTCAAGCGCCCTGCTGGCCGGGGACTGGCCAGGGCCAAGGCCCTTGCTTGGCAGAAGCCAAAGGCCAGGTGCTTTCCAGCGAGTTTACTTGAACCACAGAGAGATGTGATCCTAGCCAGAGCACATCAGAACGTGAACAAGGAGCTTAGCACCCAGCCCTGGCCAGAGAACAGGGCCCCCGAAAGGCCTCAGCAGCATCCTCACAGGGACGATTGCTGGAGAGACCAGACGCGGTTCCAGGAAATAAAATGCTGTAAAAAGCTGGAAGGAAATAATCTGGGCTTTGCTACCTGGTTATTCCATCAACGGTTGTCCATTAAAGAGCACTGTATGAGTCACTGCCAGGGAAGCTGGCCTTAAAACATTGTCCTTATTCTCAAGGAACTTAAATCTCATAGGAGCATGGCACATAAGGATAAAAAGTTTACAGATAGTAATACAAAGCTGATTCCATTTCTGTGGCAGAGTTCAACAACGATTGACAGGAAATACTCCATGACAGCAATGTGCCAAGGACAGAGATGTGAGCGTGTCTGCGAAGGGCGCTGAGTCTGTCCTTGGAGACGTCACACGCCAGCTGTATGGAATATGCCTTATTCTGTCTATTAATTTATTCAATGAGCATTAATGGGCAACATATAAGAGGGATGTGAATAACACAGAACACTACTCACAAGGAACACCTTGCTTGATATGGGCCCAGGAAGACCTGTGAATAAATCATTTACCGTTTTTTTCTTTCTTTCTTGTTTTTTTTTTTTTTTTTTTTTTTTTTTTTTTGTATCAGAAACGTGGTGTCTGGCACTGGCACCACAGGCACTGTGTCTCTGAGTTATATTCCTGGCTTACTTTTTTTTTTGAGAGAAGTTCTTGCTAAGTAGTTCACACTGGCCTTGAACTCCCTGTGTAGCCCAGGATCTCCTCAAACTCACAACAATCCGCCTACTTCAGCCTCCTGACATACATTTCATTCAACTATACTACTCCTTGGTATAGTCTCAAAAGAATTAAAAGCAGAATACTATTGTGATGCATGCATCGCTATATTTATTGTGATGTAATTCACAATAGGTACACTCTAGATGTCCAGCAACTGATTTTAAAAATGTGATATTTACACAAAGGTGCATTGATTGAGTACAATAAAAGAATAAAATCATGGCATTTGCAGAAAAGTAGACAACTGGAAGCCATTGTGTAAAGCAAAGTAGCCTCAGGAAGTAAAATATCATATACTATATCTTCTATGACCAATCTATAAATCAGGGGCCGGGGAGATGGCTCAGTAGAATAAGCGCTTCTCTGGCAAGCACAACGGTCTGAGTTCAATCCCTGGTTCTGGAAAAAAAAAAAATTATCTATAAATCAATAATGACAGAAAACTAGAAAATAGCTTTTAGATACAGGAAAGAGGGCTAGTGAGATAGCTTAAGCAAGTGCAGGAACCGGGGTTCAATACCTGGCACCACGACCTCATGCGGACTCCACCCCCTGAGCCAGGTGTGGTGGCGTATGCCTGTAAACCCAGCACTGCGGAGGCTGAAAACAGGAGGATGGCTATGAGTCTGAGCTGCGTGGCGAGACCCTGTACCAAATCCATTAAAAAAAAAGATACAGGGGAGGGCTGGCCAGATAGCTCAGTGAACTAAATCGCCCGCTTAGGAGGAGCGCAGAGGCTGGGGTTCAATACCCAGCATGCAGTGCCGACCCAGCCCCCAGGGTAAACTGAGACTACAATTGAGATTGGGCGTAGTGGCGCACTCCTGAAATCCCAGCACTTGGTAGGCTGAACACAGGAAAATCACTAGAGTCCGATCTGCGTAGTGAGACCCTGTAGACCCTGTACTAAATATATTACAGATATAGATAGAAAGACAGACAGATAGATGGAAGAGGCCATTTGCTAAAGGAGGAAAAGAGGAAGGGGTAACATGGATGAAAATGGTCTACATAATATGCAGGTACAAATATACAAAAACAAATCATACCATTCTGCGTTACAGTGTGCACCAATAAAAATTAAGCTATTTGTTTACAGAAAGACTAGATCCAAAGTAGTGCCCTGTTATACAGGACAGGCATATTGATGTATCGATACATACTGCTGTATCACTGTAATTCTAGCTTATGCTAGCTATGTTCTAGGCATTACTCTGTCAAAGCTTTACATACTAATTCATTTAATTTCCCCAGGAACCAAGTGAAGCAGAAAGCATTATTATTGGCACTTGTGGCTGAAGAAACTGAGGCAGGCACAGGGCATCCAGAGACCTGCTGCAAGAACGCGTCTGTGCAGTCTCTTCACCGTCAGTCACTTCCTCAGATCACCTCCCACGCATACTCAGCCCCTCCAACTCCAGCCCTTCCACTGAGCAGTCTGTCTCCATTTTTACTGCCCAGACCATCTGACCCAGCAGCATTCTGCCCCACCCCTCAGCATTCCTGAGGCAGGCTGGCATTTGTAAAAGTCTTTACCAAATTATCAAAATAAAGTGGAAGCATGGGAAGAAACGACCCTGTGTGGGAAGCACAAGCCTCTAACCCTTCTACAGTCCCCCACTGTGATCTCCTCAGAGCCCTGCACTATCCCCAGACCTGAAGCCTGTTACACCCTTCCCCAGACCCTCACTTCCAGCCTACGCTGTGTGGGAGAGCTATCTTTTATTTATTATTAATACTTTTATTGAGAAACAAATAGCACTGAGACAGTTTCAAAACTCATTAATAAGACAGTTTCAATAATTAATACATTTCATATTGTTGTCTTTGTAGTGGTTATTCATACATAGAACAAGATGCAGACATGATATCCTGTCCAAACACTATTAGTACAAATCTTTCTTCTCATTGAATTAAGAGAAAGCAGCTGTATATCTATCCTATTTTGTATATACAGGTACAAAATGGTCCTTCATTTGTATCCCCCTTTTTTTTTTTATTTAGTTTTGTCAGAGATGGGTAATCCACTGTCATTTAAATATTGTAGGTGAGTGAATTCAGCAAAATAGTCCAATGTAGTCCAGTAGTTCATAATAGTAGTGGACTAAATATACCACATGGGTGCGACTGCTCAGACATCTATCTTAGAGAATTTCTCAGCAGAAGTCTTTTCTCACTTCCATCAACTCGCCTGAAGATTCACCTGTCCCCTCAACTAGGAGACATCACACATGACCTCCTTCTCCCAATGAAGTTTCCTGTCTAGGCCTCTGTTCCTGAAACTACTGCGCTGAACTTTATCTTTACTCTGGAAATACTGTGTAGGAAAAATTATACATAAAAATACAAATGTTTCCCAATGAGGAGCTTAATATTAGACCAAGGGGGTGGCTTTGAGCATGGAGACAACAGGATTGGGCTGCTTACACAAAAGTTGCCTTACACAAAGTTTAATGATGAACTCAAAGCCTCATATCTGGATGACAAAGCACTAATTGTATTGAGAAAGTCAGAAAAGTTGAAGGGGAAAAACTGGTCTTAAGGGTGAGAAAAAGAATTTATCATTCTTACCCCAGATGTCCAGGAAGTGAGAGAAACACCTAGCACATAGGACTAATGAGCAGCAGAAGCCCCAAGGTTAGAGTCGGCTGCTGGAGATGAGGCTACGGGGCTCATGAGCATGAAGAGGAGAAAAGACAGAACCAACAAGTGCTCGGAACTGTGAGGTAGGGGATCAAGAGGGCACAGGTCACGGTGATGGGCTAAACGGAGGAAAAGAGAAGCCACAGAGCTAAAGGAGGTAACACTAGAGTGGGGAAGGAGAAAAGTTGGACCATGAGCACCACGAAGAGGGCTGTGAGTGGTCTAGAAGCCAGTGCAGCAAAAAGGGCATAAGTAACAGTGATAACTGGGACAAAACATCTTGTCTGGTCCCTTTAGGCTGCTACAACAAAATATCTCAGACTGGGAAATTTACAAAACAGAACTACAGTGTTCACAGTTCCAAAGGTGGAAAGCCAACAATCAAGGATCCAGTAGACCCGGTGTCTGGTGAAAGTCCACCCCTTGTGGATAGGCGCTTGCTGTGTACTGCTGTGGTGAAGAGGCGAACGAGCTCCGATAAGATGAGGACATGGATCCCGTATGAAAGGAGAGCCTCCCAACTGATAGTCTCCCACTGGACCTCAAAAGACCCACCTCATAAATGGGGTCGCGTGGCTGATCAGGCTTCACCGTGAAGATTTCAGAGGGACACAGACAACTAATTGGAGCATATATACACATATGCTATGGCACTGAATTTATTATATTAACAAGAGGAAAAGTCTGTCATCAAAAAGAGGAAAAGGGGCTGGGGAGGAGCCTTGCCTGCCACGTGTGAGGCCCTAGGCCAATCTCCAGCCCTGCAGGAAAAGACAGGCAGGGAGATTTGAAGAAAAAGGCACAGGAACGGAACAGAAACGGTCGGTTTACATCTGAAAAAGAAAATGTAACATCCAGGAGTTCAGAAAATGAAAATGGTACCTAAAAGTACGGGGAATCCGGGTTTTTATACGGTGCAAGTGGGTATGAATTGTACGATCTCTGAAGTCATTCGTGGGCCTGTGATACATCTTAGGTTATGCATTTGTTGTTCTGGGGTGCTGGGCTTGAACGTGGAGCACACGCTCTTCTGCTGAGCTGCACGCCCAGCCTTCCTTTGGTCTCACAGATCCCTCTGCTTTGAAACTCGATCACGCATGTACAGGTGTGGTCACACGCATGCCCGTGACCCCGCACTCCAGGAGGCTGAGGAAAGAGGGTTGTAAATTTGGCTCCTACATGGGTAGCTTAGTGACTTAGGAAGACCCTAGCCTACAATAAGAAATTTAAAGACGGCATAGTGGCCCGCACCTGTAATCCCAGCTCCCGGGAGGCTGTAAACAGGTGGATCACTAAGAGTACGATCTAGTAGTGAGACCCTGAACACCCTGTAGGCCCTTCCCTAAAATACAAAAAAGAAGAAGAAGGAGAAGGAGAAAGAAGAAAGAAGAAGGAGGAAGAGGAGGAGGAGGAGGAGAAAGATAAGGAGAAGGAAAAAGAAGAAAGAAGGAGGAAGAGGAGAAAGAGAAGGAGAAGGAGAGGAAGAGGAAGAAGAGGAGGAGGAGGAAGAAGAAGAAGTGTAGAAGAAGAAGAAGAAGTAGTAGTAGTAATAGTAGTTTGGAAAAAAAAAACGAGAGAAAGAAAAATTATCACAGAAATACAAGTACCAAGATACTGAAGGATACTTGTATTTAAATATTTATTGAAGAATATTGGGGTAGCTTAAAAGTTTATTCCAGACAAGGAAATTATTTAATAAATCATAATTATCCAAATGATGAAATACTGGATATCTAGTGTAAAAATATACATGTGTTAACCAAAAGAGATGTGTTACATTTTAACGCAAAATACAAATAACAAAGTAATATTAATAGCATGGTCCTTTTTTGTTTAAAAAAAAAAAAAAAGATATCCAGAGGACTCATATTTGTGCAAACAGAAGTTAACTTTGTTGGCAGAAACCCAGATAAAAGTGAGTGGGAGCTCACATAAAATTATTAACCTCGATTACTGAGGCTGGATGGGATCAGAGAGAAAGGGAAGTTGAATGGGCCAGCGATGATTGCTCAATGCTCTAAAGTGCCTGCTTAGTCAAGCACAGGGACTGCAGTTCGATCCCCAGCACCACATTCTGTGCCAGCCCTGCCCCAGGCACACACAAAAAAATTCAACTCTTTCTTTAGGGCAGGCCAGATAGCTCAGCATATTGAAGAGCCTGCTTAGGGAGATGCAGCAACTGGGGTTTGATCCCCAGGAGTGTCCTACCAGCCCCACCCCCAGGGCATGCTGAGATTGAGCCCAGGTATGGTGGTGCATGCCTGTAATTCCAAGGCTTGAGAGGCCAAAAACAGGAGAATCAAGACAAGTCCGATCTATGTAGTGAGACCTTGTAGACCTTATACTAAATACGTAAAAATAAAATAAATACATACAAAGAAAGAGAAGTTGATTAACTTTTTCTTTGTATGTGTCTGGCTCTGGTTCCCGTCACTATGTACATGTAATTATGCTTTCCGAGAGTATTCCAAATAAGTCATTAAAATCAAGGGTACATGAAAAGCATCACACACCACATTCTTCTAGAAGAGAGAATATGAAGACAACACCCCAACATGACAGGAAGGAGAAAGAAACTCTTAGGAAAGAGGGGGTCCATGGGTGAGGCAGACAGCAGGAGGAACCCCAGTTTCAAGGAATTCCAGAGACTGTAGGCATGAGATGGCTAGACTCTAATATTCCCATGGAGGTTTGGTCTTAAACACACACATACACACACACACACACAAATAATAATAATGGATTTTATATTAGTACACATATGCAGTATATGTGTGTGTGTGGAGTTGGCACATGGACATAACACATCTGAATTCCTTATTCCGTCCTCTTTCCCTCCCTGTACCCCCCCCGCATCTCTTGATCTGCTTCCCTTTTGAGAAAGATCTGTCTCCCTATTTACTATTATCCACCTTAGCCTTTTATGTTGCTCTTTGTTTATTATTTGGATTTCTCATATAGGAGAAAGCGTGCAGTATTTCAGCTGTGAGGCTGATTTATTTCACTCACCATTATGGTCTCAGAGAATCATGCGTTCTCCTCCAAATGACTCAGTGCTGTCTTTGTTTGTGGCAGAGAACTTCCCCATTGTGCATGAACACGTTTTCTTCATCTGTCTCCTGGTGGACATACAGTTTGCTTCCAAGATTTAGCTGTTAGGGACTGTGCTGCTAGGAGCATGGGGTATGTACAGTGCCCTGACATGAGGTCTTTCACTCATTTGGGACAAAGCAGAGAAGGTGAATAGCTGAGTCGGTGGGATTTCCAGCTTTAGCTTTTTGAGGACTCCACACTGACTTCTACAGTGGCTGTGTGAAATTTTTAAACATGCTGGTGCATTATCCTTGTCAGCTGCACTGCATCCAGGCCTTACACAGAAGGAAACAAAATTCCAAGGAGAAGCATGACTTCCCAGTCCCAGAGCTGTGAAGAGGCCACACTTGCCTGGAAATCAGCTCTCCTACATCAACCCCCTCCCCCTGTATGTTTTTTTTTCTTCAAAAACCTCACAGTGTAAAGATTCTTCCTGTACTAAAGGGAAAGAGGCTTAGTCTCATTGTTGTATAAAGAATCAATGCAGGAAACTAAATCTGATTCAAAATTAGCCTTACAGTAGTGAAGCCGAGGCAGGAGGCCATCACCAAGGAGCCAGCCTGCAAGGGGGGTTCTAGTCTTGTCTGCCACAAGCACGCCATGACCTCAGGAAAGTAACTTCATCTCTGGGTCTCAGATTCTCTCTCTGAATGCGACACTTACCCTCCTCCCCAGACAAGAGTGCTGAGATTCACGGCCTTTGTCTATGAGAGCTTTGAACTTTCTGGTAGACAGTGCTACACAGGTCACCACCCCGCTGCCTTAGAAGCGAGTCCGTGAGAACACACTCAGGAAGGTGATTTGGAGTGTGGGGGATCCACCCTCACTCACCTTGTGGTGAGAAAAGCCTGCTAAGGTGTCTGAGAGACTAAATATAAATTGAAACCACACCTGCTGAAAGCTGCTGGGCTGCCAGGAGCTGTTACAAAACCCTGATAACTTTAGTACTCACTATTGTGTGAAAGAATGTGGCAAACCAAGACTGAGGTTAAAGGGGACCCACCCTGTCCAAAGAAGAAAGAGAAAAGGAAAGAAAAAACCCTGTAGTTCGTGTGCGTGTGTGTGTGTGTGTGTGTGTGTGTGTGCATGCGCACGCGCATGCATGCATGCACAGATAACACAACCATGCAAATAGAAAGTTGTAGATAGCATTTCCATTTGGGGAAAATACAGCTTCTATTTCATTGCTTCAGGACAAGTAATTCTAACAGCCTCAAAATAGCTTCTTCAGAGGCACTGAAAATCTAAGCATGAATAAACAGCCATAAATAACATAGGTGCTGAGAGATGGTGTGTTTGCAAGCATTATCTCTTCCTCCAGCAACTGGGCAAGTTCCTGCTGCAAAGACCCGTCCCGTGAAGGACTCCTGTGCCTGCAGTTCCCCTGCCTGCTCACACCTCCCTCGGTGTCTGTCTGCCTACCTCTGCAGGAGGCACCCGCCAGGACTGATGCTCCCACTCCAGGTGTCCCTAGACATCCCGAACAGTACACAGAGAGGAGAAGGGACAGCAAGACGCAACCGCTGCCCAAAGTGTACAATAGATATTATGAAACGGGGAAAGATTGTTCAAAAGGAAAGAGGAACTAGGGTGGGGGAAAGGGGAAAGGAAAGAGGGTAGAGGAAAAAAATATAAGAAGTCACACTATTAGTTTTTCTTAGTTCATTGAAAAGAATGGTTTGTGCTAATATGGCTTGAAGAACTTTTATGCCTGTATCTTATACTGTAACAACTCTGAAGGTAACAACATGCAGTGTATTAACTACTGTTGTTCTATTCTTTAATTATGAATTTTAATTTTTCTATAAAACAAAATAAAAATATATAAATATATTTTTAAAAATAAAAAGAAACAGATGCTAAGTTCTAAAAACATCGGACTGTAATTAAAATATTATTGAAACTGGTAGAGCCTGGTCAGCTATGCACAATAAATGTCCTCTTTCCTCTCTAAAAAAATTATAGCCAAATAAACAGATGACCTAACACTCCCCACTATTCTATTTATAGGACCTTTCAAAGGTAGTCCAGGAAGTGCTTATGTACCTAGCCAGCCCTCTCATCATTCCCTGGGCCCAGAGCATGAACTACAGGTTAGTTCTTCTGCTACATAATACCTAGGGTGGGGCCTTAAAGTGCCATGAGTTTTTGTTAGGACTGTTGCTTTGTTTGTATTTTTGTTGTTGCAAGAGTCACAATGGTTAAATGTGACTCTTCCCTTCCAATAGGCCACATCAGACTGAGAAGGACAGCTAGCCTGTTCTCTTCTTCCATGTCTCCAGAGAAAGTTGACTGATCCTCCTGTCTGAGTGTGACCCTCGTATGAGCACCATACGGCAGGAGCACGTGGGGCAAGGCCTCTACTCAAGGACAGATTTATGGCTTCTTCTTGAGTGGTGTATTTAGTTTGAAACACCTGGTATACCTTGTAGGTTCTTTTCTTGTCTATCATGTATGGAAGGCAAACCATGAATGGCATAACTTAGATGAATAAAAGTAGACAGCAAGGGGCCGGGGAGATGGCTCAGTAGAATAAGTGCTTCCCTGGCAAGCGGAAGGGCCTATGTCCAATCCCCGGTTTCGCCAAAAAAAAAAAAAAAAAAAGTAGATGGCAATGTTTCATAACACCATGATCCATAATCCTTGGTAGACATCCTAGAAGAGCAAAGTGACACAAATAAAGCACACGGAACATTTGTACAGATGATGCACCACCTACAATAAAGAAATAACTTTCCCTGGATTCCTTAAATTCTTAAATATTGCACAAGAGAGGAAAAGAAAGAAAGAAGGAAGGAATAGAGGAGAGAGAAAAGGAAGATAAAAGAAGAAGCAAAAGCAGAAAAAAATCTTTCCATTGTTTTGAGAACTAAGTCCCAGGTCATCCCTTTGCATATTTGGAAGCAGAAATGGTTTGCTCCCACAGTTCCCTGCTCCTTTGTGATCACACCAGTGGAGACCTAGTCACCAGCTCATTATATAACTCTGTCCCTGGATGTCCAGAGAAGCTGCCTTCCACCCTGTGGCCTCAACACAAAAAGCTGGTGTCGGGTTACTGCATGAAAATCAATCTGAGGTCAGAAGCTGCATGGAACATTAATCCACTTTGAAACACCCACTTCACCATGAAAAACTAGCCTAAGAAACTGGGTTCCTGGTTCAGTGGATTGAAAACTATAGAGCAGACACAGCTCCCGGGAGCTGGGATTTAGAGGCTTTGAAGAGTCTTTGAAGCATGTAGCTGGGTCTAAGGAATGATCTGAAAGCAGGCAAGCAGGCTCCCGGAGAAGTTTCTGCTAGGGCAGGGTTGCTACAGGCCGCGCTCTGGCTCAGGCTGTGCACAGGCCTCCTATTAACCTGACACTTCACCCATGGTCCAGTTCAGACAGCCCGGGGTCCTAACCCTAAATGCCTGTGCTTCACTGACCACTCTGAAGACAAAGGAACATGAGAAGAAGAATGAAGAAGCAGAAAGTCTGAGACATAGGCCGCGGTCACTGGGGAAAACATGCAGATCTCCAGAAGATTCTGTTTATCCTCACTGTCCAGGCAGTAAAAAGGCACTACTGAACTGGGCAAGAACTCCAGAGGAAAAAACGCCACAAGAAGGAAGTACTTTTCTTGGTGAACTAGAGCCCTTTTGTCATTCCAGACCTCGACTTCTCCCCAGAGCATTAAGGTTTGTAAACTGGTACCCGAAGCATAGGAAGACATCGCAGTCTTGCTAAATAATGAAAGGCTTCATCTCTGGTGACAGGGCCACTCGTCCCCACAGCACCACAGGACACTGAAAGGCAGGGAGCATGTTTGAGTTCTTTGAAGACATTGTCTTGAATGAGTAAGTGTCCTAATGGCAGACAGGAAGAGATCCCAAAGTATGTTTGGCAGCTGCCAAGTTGGTCCCAAAATCACTTACATAACCTGAGGCTTTCTCCCCAGATTCCCTATTTCATACACTTGGCCAAAGGCACTGTTCCATCTTTCAGCTCCCATTCAGATGGACCGCTATAGTCATTCAGGAATCTCATATGTTCACACAGCCCTTCTCCATTTTACAGATGTCTTAGAACAGATCCCATGAGAAAGTGGAGCGAGGGTGTAGAGAGCTGCGAATAGCTGCGCCTTAAAAGTCGGCGCCCACTTCCGCCTTCCACCCCACCCCACCCCCCACCCCATCCCCCGCTGGGTGAGTGCTCTCTGTAGTAAACAACTCCTTATATGGCTAAGGCAAAGACTGTGGCTCCCTTCCGCGTATCTGGACCTATCGGCTGCGCCCACGTATCACTCCAGGATTGGACGCCTTGTGGTATACCTTGGGGCGGGCTTGCCCAGAGAGGAGCGGAGGAGCAGAGGAGAAGGAGCAGAGGAGAAGGAGAAGAAGAACTACTCAATCCATGGAAGAATAAAGCATTGCAGAGACAACCAGTGATCGCGTCTTCCTTGCTGGCAAGGATGCGCGCGACACAAGGGAAGTTGTTTTGGTTACTCTTCCCTCCGTGCTGGGGCAAATACCTGACAATCAAAATGAAAGAAGGAAAGGTTTATTTAGCTCACAGGTACTGGAGTCCACACTCAGCTGGCATCAAGGCACAGCAACACATGGCAGAAAGCAAATTTTCTTGGCTGAGGCAAAGAACAGGTGCACAAAAGGAGGGGTAGCAGAAGCTCAAGCCAATAGCTTCTCTTCTCTCCTTCCACTGTAATGCAAATCACCTGCCCCAGGTCAGGTGCAGCATCCACACCCACAATAATCAATCACAAACTCCAGAAGCTGCCCCAAGACTGCATAAGGCTTTTGGGGGACACCTATACACCAACCATAACATTCTGCCCCTGGACCCTCACAGACTCATGCACATCCCTTTATGCAAAAGGCATTCTCCATCTCTAAGAGTTGCCAAAGTCCCAACAGTTTCAGCATTGCTGAAAAGTCCAAGTCCCAAGTCTCCTCCAAGATCCAAGGCAAGCTCAACTGTGAGCCCCTGTACAAAAGAAGAGTTAAACACTTGCAACATTCAGTGGCACAAAACAAACCATTCCAAAAGGTACACACAGCAGGATGCCAAGCATTGGGACCAACACAAGTCCAAAATCCAGCAGGGCCAACATTAAATCTTGTAGGTCCTTGTGGAACATCCAAAGCAAGCTGTGCAAGCTGTGCCATATCGTGAGTTCCATGTGGCTCCGACCCTATGGAACTCCTGGTGGTTGTAGCTCCCATGGCTTCTCTCTCAGGCCTGCTTTGCTCCCTCCTTTCAGTTTCTCTTAAATGATCCACATTCCTGGCTTTTCCAAACTTCTGGGGTTTCCACTGAACAGGCTTCTCACTCGCAGCTTCGCACACTGCCCTCTCAGGGGCACACTGCCTGGCCTCCCAAACCTTCTTCTGAAATTGAGATGGAAGCCTTCTTAACCTCAGAACTCATGCATTTTGCATGCTCCTAAAACCAATGCCACATGGATGATGCCAAGGTCTACTGCCAGCTGGAGCAGTAGCCAGACTTCCTTTCCTCTTGGATGTAGGGGTTAAGTGCCCGGATGGCTGAGCACTCTGACCCTGACTCCAGGAATAATTTCTCTATGCCGGCGCCATTCTGGAACCTGGTATGGTTGCTGCTACCGTTCTGGAACATGGGGCTCACTTGTTTCATCAGTTGCTTTTCCTCAAGGCAAAGTTGCTGACCTTTGCAGTTCTGAGGCTTCAAAGAATGGAGACCTGCCTCCTCCTGTGATGCCTTCAGGCCATCCTTTCCAATCTTGTTTCTTCTCCATAACAGAAGTCTCTGAGTTCTGATCAGGGAAGAGAACCTCAGCCCTTACTTATTGGTCAGTTGATTTAGCAGATACAAGGATGCTGGGTAAATCCCCAGTGTGAGCACCCAAGATGGGCAGATACCCAAGAATTCCTTGACCTTATGCAACTTCCTCCACTCCTTGTTACACAGGTTTTTATGTAGGCTAAATGCCATCTAGTATTTGCTAGTCCTTCAATTAAACCCTGCCAGCAAGTTGTGATGCTCTGATTACACTTCTTTGGGGGGACTTAAAAATACTAACTGATGTAAATACACATAAAAACATATGTAGAAATATTTGATTGAAAGACATCTGGACAGTTAATTGATTGCCCACTGACAGTAATGCTCTGTTTTTGGAAAACATAACCGAGACTCAAGGAATATTGATTGATTCCTACCACATGCAAGTTACTATGGCAGTGTTCTTATGTGAAGAAAATTATAATCTTATGGAACAAGATGGTGGTTACTTGAAATATAATATTGTGTAAAGTATGTAAGACATGAACTTAGTGTAAAGAATCATCTGAAGTATCTCTATGTCACCCACCTGCAATTCTAAATAACCCACTACCCCACATGCTGAGCTGGCAGCAGGTATTAGAAATGGCCCACAACTCACCCGGACCAAGTCCTGGAGTCCTTGACACAGTGCCAGGCAAGCTATGCCAATCTACTATAAACCGTTCATTCATTTTCTTCAACAATGTATTTACTGGGATGGGGGGATTGCTCAGCTGTCTAAGGGCCTGCCTGTCAGGCATAACAACCCAGGTTCACTTCCCATTACCACATGTGCCAGCCCCAGAACCCCAAGTGTGCAGTGCCAGCCACTAAAACTGGGCATAGTGGCACAGACTTGTAATCTCTGAGACAGAACAATCACTACAAGCCCAAGCTGCATAGTGAGACTCTGTAACAAAGAAATATTTATTTATTGAGTACCTACTATGTGCTGTCTTATAGCAGCAACTGATGAAAAATGCAATTTCTACTTTCTTGAGAATTGTTAAATGTTAACTTATTTTCTGATACAAAGGCTATTTCCATCTCTGGCTTATACTGTCCATGTGCTATTGTGTCCTCTTAGGCAACACAAGATGAGAGGGAAGCAGACACGACTATTCTCCCTGCTAATTTAAGATCACTAGCACACCAACTTCAGGGCCACGGATTGGTGAAAGAGGGATTTTTGTAGGCTATGGGCTCCCAAAGGGATGTAGTAATCAAGCTCTCCTTGGCTATAAATTAATAAACTAATTAAAAGAATTTAAAGAAAAATACATGGTCTCACTATCTCAGAGAACCCGTTGTCTCCAAACACCCCAGGACTATGAGTCCTGATTCTCACCTGAGCATTTGACTACCTAGAATATAAGCTACTCCTCCTGGCCTCCCTCACACTGAGTTTTAGCCAGCAAGTTGCAAGCAGAAGCATTTTTAACAGCTTCCAGGTGTCTTCCTCAAGCACTAGGTACATAGACTTCTCCTTCTCTTCTTACGCCTTTCTTCTTCTAGCTGCCTGGGAAACATACCATTGTCTTGGGCCTTACAGATGAGAGCCAGATGGTGGAGACAGTGGAGTGATCACCTGGAAGAATCCCACTTCCTTAAAACCTCCATCAGGTAGAGCCACCGCACATCCTGACCTGGGTTCACAGAGACTTTTACATGAGAAGGAGTTGAGCATCCTCCACTTTAAGTCCTTGTGACCTGAGGTCTTCATGAATCACAGTGAAGCCTGGCCCTCATGATGTGCTTACCTAATGGGAAATCTCACAGGAGGTTGTGCTTCAAGAGTGATGAGGCATAGTGACTGAAGCTCTGGTCCTCTTGACATTCTTGGCCTTTGCTGTCCTACAGGAGCAAGCCTGGCCTCAGGCTGGCAATGGTGAGGGTGCAGGGGCTCCACACCTCAGCATCTGCACGCAACAAGATCTAAGGGAAGGGTGAATGCTGTTTGCGAGAACTTTCCCAGAAAAGAAAAAACAAACTTACTAAGAAATCCCCAAGTCTCTCCTCTTGCACTAAGTTGAATCCTGAAAAAGCCTTTGGAAAGTAGAGCAAATTCTCCTTAGAACAAATAGAACAACCTATAGAATGAGAGTGGGATCTTCTTGTAGGTCCCTAGCTGGAAGGAGAAGGCTGAACAGTTGCATCTGGAAGGAGGAAGAGTAATGTTCTGATTACTTGTTAGGTTAACAGGCCACACAAAGTTGGTGGCCCCAAAACAACAATAATCTTGCTGACTGTGAGTCAGCAATTTAGACAAGGTGGACTCCTCTAGGCTCAGTACACAGCCAGCTGGGAAAGGGGAGCTGCAGGGAGACCAGTGGGTGATTCTCAGGCGCCTCTCTCTGCGTCTACCTGTGTGATAGTGTGACAGCTTCAGCCCACATACCTTGGGCTTCTTATGTGGCAGCTCAGGGATCTGGAGGTACACAGCCCAAGGTATGGGGGGGGGTTGCAGTGTTGACTCACCTAATTGGGCCTCATTTGCATCTTGTCCTTGTAGAGGCAGTCACAAGTTCCACCCAGGTGGGAACATAAATTGTGCATCTTGATGGCTTAGTGGAAAGATTCTGAAAGAGTATATGGACTGCAGTTGTTTTGGTGGAGGGGTGGTTTTTGGGTGGTTTTGGTTGTGGTTCTTTGTAAATTACATCTGCCACAAAGACAGGAGTTTGAGAGGCTACAGATAACATCAGCCATCAGAAGTCAACCGTGCAGACAGATACCCATCTGCTTCCAGAGGTAGGTACTTTAAGAAATGGGAGGCAATGATCAAAAAATGTTAAGTATTTGACGTAAAGCTTATGTTAATGAGCTTGATGTAGTTATTCCATGTTACATGCATACATCAAAATATCATGTTTCATATTACAAAGATCATTTTATTTTTCAATTCAAAATAAGGATTGCATCATTTAAAAGGCTCTAAAGTGTGTCAGCAGTTCAAGAGTGTGAGGTCTTGTATTTCTGATGACAGGGGTATACAAAGAACACAGCATCTATAAAGGGCCTCAAAGAATATGGAAGTTGTGTATATGGTGAAACATGGGTGAGGGGCTTCCAGGGAGAAACCAAGTAAGCAAATCTCAAGAAATTTTAAAAAAATGCATGAGAAAGAGAATTCCAGATTAAGAAAACTGGTAAATAAATCCAGAAGGCGAAGAATGGTTCTGAATCAGCTCACACAATCACTAATGTCTCCCAGGTTTTAAATATTTATAATGGTTTCCTAGGATTCTCCTGGGAAACTGTTGGAAAATAATATAAATAAATAAATTTAATAACAGGTAAAGAGATCAGCAGACAGACAGAGGGACAGAGAAGTGAGAGAGAGAAATCAAGCCCTGAACACAGCCACAGCACAGGCACTACCTCTGTTAGAAGCTGACTCCACAGACCATATCAGCCTGGGCTGACTTCTGCTCTTAGCCCATTGTGTGCTGCTAAACAGAGCACCTGAAACTGAGTAAGATAGAAAGAACAGAAGTTTCCTTCTTGCAGCTTTAGAGGATGGAGTCCACAGTGAAGGCACCAGCTTTTGGGGAGGGTTTTCTGGGCATGTCTCCATGTGGTGAGAGGGAGACCGGGCAAGAAGAACCCAACTACAAGCCTCTTCATAGGTGCCCTGATCCACTGCTGATGGCAATGCCATCATGACCCAACCACCTCTCAGAAGGCCCCACTTCCCAACACTGCACCGATGATCAAGTTCCCAGCACATAGATCTTGGAGGACTCAAACTATAGCATATGCTACAAATGAGAGGATTGATTTTTAAACCACCAGTTACTCTAAACTTATTTCACAAAGAATATGATCATATTTCTTGGCAATCCAAACAAGGAAGAATAAGTCTTGAGCATGACAATGTCCTATGCTCAAGGCCCTGGCTAAGGGCCACAGAACTGCAGAGAAGATCAATAACCTGCTATGCCTGGAATTCCCTCAGTTGCACACTGTAGCCTGCATGGCATTTGTACAAAGTTACCAATGCACACACCTCACGTAGGTCCTGAGACCAGAAACTGAATTCTGATGTTAAAGCATTAACTCCTCATAGAACCACTGTGAGCCCCCTGCTTTTTTTTTTTTTTTTGGTCTTTTTGAGACAGGGTCTCGCTATGCAGTTCAGGCTGGCTTTAAGCTCACTTTGTAGCTCAGGCTGGTCTCGAACTCACAACAATCCTCCTGCCTCAGCCTCCCGAGTGCTGGGATTACAGGCATGCGCCACCACGCCCGGCTCCCCCTGCTTTTTAAACTGGATGATTCAACGATTCTCAAATAGGAAGTTCACAGTAAGCGGGACATGGCAAACACAACTAGGAGCCAGGCAGTCTCATGATCAAAACCTGAAACTTGGAGGGCTGACCAAATAGATTAAAACACATACAAACAGGCACAGGGACCAGGGGTTTGATCCCCATCTTGCCATACTGGCCCCACACCAGGGGAGCGCTGAGATGGTGATTGAGAATGGGCATGGTGGCACAGGCCTGTAATCCCAGCTCTTGGAAGGCTGTAAACAGGAAAATCACTACAAGTCCGATCCAGTAGTGAGACCCTGTAGACCCTTCCATAAAATCCCAAAAAAGAAAAAAAAAAAACCCTGCAACTTGGGATGGGAAGGTAGCTTGGTGGTCTAAGCACCTGCCTGGAAAGCGCAAGGACCAGAGTCAATCCCTGGTACCACATTCCCTGCCTACCACACACTGCGCTGACCACTGAGATCAGGTGTGCTAGTGCATGCCCGTAAACCTAGTGCTGGGGAAGCTAAGACAGCAGGATCACTATGAGTCCAAGCTGTATAGTCCAAGCTGTACCAAATAAATCTTTACAAAATAAAAGTCTGCAACTTCCCCCAACTCCAAATCTCCCAAGACTAACCTTGCCCTCTCTCTGATGCTCCACAACTGGATCTTGTAACATATTCCCCGAAGCCCTAGCTGGCCTCGAAGATGAGAGGCAGCTTCACCGGCTCCACAGCTTTCATGTTGTGCCTACTGGGACACACCTGTCTCATCTCAAACAGAATCCAGAGTCAAGTGCAGAGCAGCTGTGAGCAGGTCAGCTGAGGTGAGGATTCAGGGGCATGGAAGCGCTCTGCTTTCCCTTCTCATTCTGAGGTGCCCGGCCATGTGTGCCTCAGATCCCTGCTCCTGCATCTAGAGGTTCCATTTTCCCACATGGATCTCAGCCAGCTGCAGGCTACCAACTGCTGTCTTTCCAGTCAGGTAAAGAGCTGCACACATCTCTCCTTTCTGTCACCTGATATGCAAGAGGAACAGGTCACTTTGACTCATGGCATGGATTACTGTCTAACTCTAGGGTGACTCTGTGGACAGGCTCAGGAGGAAAGGGAGCTTTCTGCAGTCCCCATCTTGAGTAGGGCATTTGAAATCAATCTCTGGGTTCAAGACCTAGTTTGGACAATTACCATAAATGTTTCAGGCCAGTCGTTGAAACTCTGTAGTCTCTTCATCTGCAAGGTGTGGTTTTATCATTATTAATATTCTAGTATGAAAGGAAAGGGAGAAGGAAAGAGGGAAAAAATAGAGTTAGTTCTGTGAACAAACTTAGCCCCATTCCCAGTCTTGCTCCCAAGGAGTACACCAAGCAAGTAACCACGTGGCCCTTCTCAATCGAGTCAAACAAAGGCCTTCTGTTTCCCAGCAAACCAAGGTCAGACTAACACTTCTAATCTGAAGAAAGCACACCGCATAGCAGATTCTCAAGTGGACCCCCCTCTCATACACAAGACTTTCTTTAAAACCAGCACAGGAGTGCTGGCAAGATAGCTCAGCAGTGCCGGCCTGAAGCGCCTGCTTAGGCAGATGCAGGGACTGAGTCTGATCCCTGGGAATACTGTGTCAGGCCCTGCCCCTAGGGTACATTGAGGCGGTGATTGAGGCTGGGCATGGTGGCATTCGCCTGGATTCCCAGCACTTGGGAGGCTGAAAACAGAAGGAACACTACAGGTCCGATCTGTGTAGTGAGATCCAATAGACACTGTACTAACTACGTTTAAAAAAAAAAAAAACAAACTTTTTTTTCCTACTTCCAGGCACTTGGCAGCCGCAGTTTATGGTACAATTATGGCCAAGTCCAAGAACCACACCATACACAACCAGTCCTGCAAATGGCACAGAAATGGCATCAAGAAACTTCGGTCACAAAGATATGAATCTCTGATAGGTGATTGCAAGTATAGGTGGATCCCAAGTTCCTTAGGAACATGCATTTTGCCAAGAAGAAGAACAAGAAGGGCTTCAAGAAGATGCAAGCAAACAATGCCAAGGCCATGAGTGCACATGCTGAGGTCCTCGTCAAGCCCAAGATCATTCCAAAGGGAGTAAACCACAGGCTCACTCCACTTGCCTATATTGCCCACCCCAAGCTTGGGAAGCGTATCTGTGCCTGCATTACCAAGGGTCACAGGCCTTGCCGGCCAAAGGCCCAGGCTTGAGTCAAGGCCCAGACTCCAGTTTCTGCCCCACCCCAGACTCCCATGCCCATGCCCCCATGAAGGCACTACAGTAAAAGCCTCTTATACGCTGGTGTAAAAATAGAAGGACTGGTATAACACTTGGAGCGCCATCTGTGAGGGACTGTGTCCTCCTGTGCTCTTTGTACAAATAAACCTGAGACAAGATAAAAAATAAAAAATAAAAATACCAGCAGGGACAGATCCTCACTCACTGAGGTACTCGGTTGCTCAGAAACCAAGAAGGAAGGATTTTCATTGTAGCAAAGCATCCTGGTTTGGGGGAAAAGAAAGCATGACCATACCACCAGGATAATAAAGCACAAGAAGTCCACATGTGTGTTTTTTCCCTCATATGTTTTAAGTTCTCTCTAGTATTGTGGAGCTAGAAAGGTATTCTGCTAGGAATAGCTCATGGAGAAGCAGGTTTTCCATAGGGGTTTGCACCAAGGGATATAGCAGCATAAATAGCAAGGTAACACTTAATTTTCTCTGTGCAGCCATTGTTAATTCACACACAACCCCTCACAAATGCCCATAGTCAACTCAAGAAACCTGTTGAAGTCACACACAAGAAACTGCCAAAGAGCCAAACCTTGTTGTTAAAATGAATTAAGTGTTTTATGTGTCACTTTTTGAAGAATAAACTGCATGACACATTTACCAGACCAGAAACTGCAGAAATACTTAAGGTTGTGCTCTCCCTCGGTTAAGGCATGTCTTGATTTTACAGCCACAGGCTTTCCTCTGAGGAACCACAGAATAGATTATGTAAGGTAAGTATAGGTGATTGCAAAGTGGGTGAGATAATTCTGCTTGGGTATTTTTTCTGATTCCAAGGCAGAGTAGTGAGGAAACACCTGACAGCAACACCGTACTTGGCAAATTCTGCTCTCAGGGATGACTTGGCACGCCACCATGGCTCTTCAAATGGTCAGGATTGCTCTGTTTTCTCTTCTTACTCCTCTGCATGTCCCTTACAACAGACAGAACAAAACAAAATAAGCCTTTAATGAGAGGGCATTTGGTGTTTTCTCTTAGTCCATAGTTACTATGGTTTAATAAATAAATCTCCAGCTCCCCAATACCATAAAATCCAAATCATTGCACACATGCACACTCCATAAAAGAAAAAGGCAAACATAGTAACTTAAATATTCAGAATTAGGACTGAGTTTGTTAAAAGCAAGATAAATGTGGCTGATGAACTCACAGACTTACACTTGACCAAAGCTTTAATCCGAGTGTTAAACGATATATGAAGAAATTTGGGGTCCACGCAGCTACTGAATACCAAAATGTTTGCTGACAGGGGGGAGGTGGAGCTCTCCACCCAAGCGGTCAAGGAAGTTACGGCCTCCTTCCAAGAAGCAGTTCCATAGTAAGTCATAAGGAAAGACAGCAGGGCTGGAGAGGGGAGCTAGGGAAAGGTGCCAAGTCTTACTTTTGATCTATTTCTAGATAATACGTTGCTAAAAACATTTATGTTTTTTAGTTTTTATGATAGCTATCATAATGTGTCTACTTTGTGAGTGCTTAGGAAGATTCAAGTGTGTATCAACACTCTCCTATCCTCAAGGATTTTTGAGACAAATAAACCACTGAGTTCTATGGCAGGAATAAGCACAGCTTACCTTACACATTCAGAGGAGAGAACCCCAAATCCATCATGGAGCTTATGAAGATACCTTGGGGAGACAAATGAAGAATAACCTATCAGATAGCAGTGCTCTCAGTGCAAGTAACAAAATCTAACTTACACCAACTTTAACAATAATAAGAGGTCTGGGGTACAGAACTGCCACCCAATTGGCAATGTATCAGAGCTAGTGTCTTCTGAGTCCCTCGGACTTTTTTTTTTTTTTTCAAATCAGAGATAAAACTCAAGATCTTGCACTTTCCAGGCAGGCACTTAAGCCACTGAGCTATCTCCCCAGCCCGCACAGACTTTCTTCCGTGTTTATTGCCACAGGATTGGGAAAGGTTGCTGAAGCTTCAGGCATCCCATTCACGGGCATAAAAAAGATGAATTGAGGCAGCTGCTACATCTGTTTCATTTTTATCAAGTTAAAAACAAGGAACTGGCCAGTTTACCAGAGCGGGGCCAGCGCTAGCACTCTGACCTCAGAGGTGGGGTGATGGCGCCTCGCACGCACCAGGCAGCAAAACTGGCCGCCACCAGTCTCCACCTCCCAGGAAATCCCCAAACCTGAGCACGAGCCGCCCAGTACGAACCTGAAGACCTCTCAGAGGCCTCGCAGGAGGAGGATGAGAAGGTGTCGCAGCCCGGGCGTGGGCTGATTCTGACACCAACTCCTCAGTGCTGGGAAGAACTATATATAAACTGTGGCGACACTGAGAGCTTTTCTGACATCTGCCACTCTAAAGAAGAGGATTTCAGGAAACTAGAGGAGCTGTGGGCTGCTCACATAGAAACTGCGGCAAGATTAGAGAAAATGCACCAGAATAAATTAAATGTAAAGGAATTTCAACCAGTGACCATCAAGGAAGATGTTCCTAGCAATTCTTCCAGTTCTGTATCGGAAAATAACTCCCGTAGTCCTGTTGCATTACTGACATCACTTTTGGAGCCAGACTTAGGCCAGTCTTCCTCCTTGTTTACTTCCTCCTCTGAGGAAGAGCTGCCCAACCTAGAAAAAGAGCATCCTGGGAAAAATAAAATGATGACCTATGCTAAGGAGCTCATCAGCAACACGTGGAATCTTCTGTGTTGAAGATTATATTCAGGGCGAAGATACTGACTTCCAAGTAACTGAAAAAACAAGAAAGAAACCACAATGATGGGTGCCCAGAATTACAGTACCTTACCTTTTCAAATGATGATTAGAGAACAGAAGAAAAAAGAAGAGGCCATGAAATCTAAATCAGATGTCTAAATAATACAAAAACTGCTCAAAAACGAAGATTCAGAATGCAAGAAGACATTCCGAGCCAATCCAGTTCCTCTGTCTTCCTTCCCCCTTATCGTGAGCTAGTTAAGCAAAGTGAAGAACAGAGACGGGCTAGGAAAAAGAAAAATGAAGAATCTCTTTTGGCCTTACAAAAGCCATTTGTTGCAAGGTAAGAATAAAACAAGCAGCCAAGGAAAAGCAATTAAGCAATTGTTTCAAGTCTAAAAAGAAAACATATCAATTTAAAGCCAAACCCATGGGGCTGGGGAGATAGCCCAGTAGAATAAGCACTTACCTGGTAAACGCAGGGTCCTGAGTTCAATCCCTGGTACTGCAAAAAAATAAAATAGAAGTGAAGAATGAATTTGAAAATAAATAAATAAATAAAGCCAAACCCATACCTCGATCTGCTTACGGTTCAGTTACCAGAGTCAAGCTCCTTAGAAACATTAGGACACAGCTGAGAGCACAAGAGCTTTTACAGAACTCTTCCCCTTTGCTTCACAGACCAGGTTACGAATGTGTCAGGAACCCCAAGTGTCCAGAACAGGCTGGGAAGTTAAGGAATAAACACAAGGCCAGGCCCGAGACTCCTGATGTTGAGGACCTTCCTGAGGAGTATAAGAATGCTTCTCAGAACACAAGAGTCCAAAACACTCAACAGTGCAAAGGCCACTTGATCTTCGTGTTGCGTCGAAGAAATCTGCTGAAATGGAGAACAATTTGGCAGATGAAGAAAGTCTGAAACAGGTGCTTTGCCTCTGTCTGTCTCTGAGATGTAACTCATCAGGAAGAAATGCAAGTGCAAAGCCTGCGTCTTGCGGCCATAGGCCTCCACCCCCACAGCGCCCTCCATAGGACTTGAGGGAAAGAAAATGTTGGGAGAAGAAAGAAATCGATCTTAACTAAGCAGGAGCAAAGAATGAAAGAATTACAGAAACTCCTGACAACCCGGGCTGAGGCTGACAATCCACGTCAAAGTTTAGCTCAAATGTCTAAGTCCAAAGTAAAATATCTCAGAAAGAGTCAAAAGGGAAGCATGAGAGAACACTGATGAGAACTAGAAGAGAAGAAAACTTAAAAACGAGGCCACTGCTATTTGAAAGACTTTCTCAGAAAATGCGAGAATGGTCGCAGAAAAGCATTATTCTAACAAACTAAAAGCACTAGGAGTATCTGATGGGTTTGTCTCAAAGAAAGGCAAAAGTGGAAAGGAGTTTGAGTACTTCAATCAAGAGACGAAAAGTTTCACTGAAGATACAGAAAGCTTTCATGAAGAAAAAGTAGAAGAGAGAATGGGGAAGAAAATTATTTTTATTGATACCAAGAGTCAAGACTCTCAAGGATCAAGAGGAAGATGATGAAGACAGTGGAGAAGTATCTGGTGAAGGGTAGAATTGTACCAGCAGAGCCTGCTCTCTGTGCCCTGCTGCCCTGTGCAGTGGCCACGCCTGTGATGCCAGGACATCTGTGTGCATAGGGCCGGGGCACAGAGGCCTTACAGCAGAAGAAGGCTGAATCCAGATGAATGGTGATTTCATCAGTTAGAGTAAAGCCTTCCCTGTTTTGGGTTTTTTTGTTTGTTTGTTTGTTTGTTTGTTTAGAATTGCAATGTATGGTTTGCTTATTACAGTGATCTTGTGTTTTTTAGAGTATTTGGGAAAAAAGTTTGAGAATCACAACTGACATAAAGTGATTAGTTAGTATTATATTTGGTGGGAAGAGGCTTAGAATTGCGAAGAGAGCTGGGAGTGGTTGTGTGCACCTGCAATCCCAGCACTTGTGAGGCTGAGGCAGGAGGATATCCATGACTTCAAGGTTGACCCGGACTATATAGCAAACAAAGCAAAACAAAACAAAGAATTGAGAGGAGAGAGAAATATTAGACCTTTGGAGATTTATTTAAAAGTACAGTATTTCTAGAAAACATGAATCAATATAGATTTTAAAGTACCAAAACCAGAAAA
The DNA here is from genome assembly GCA_004027165.1 of Ctenomys sociabilis. Classification (NCBI taxonomy): domain Eukaryota; kingdom Metazoa; phylum Chordata; class Mammalia; order Rodentia; family Ctenomyidae; genus Ctenomys; species Ctenomys sociabilis. Next base: position 6,111 of record PVKA01013051.1, on the reverse strand, counting down.
GTAACTTACCATAAGCAACTCCAGTGAATTTACTATTACCATGTACGGACCATAATATCACATGACTAAGGCCAGCCAAATATCTCAATGGATTAAAGCACCTGCAAGCAGGTGTAAGGGCTGGGAGTTCGACCCCAGGGCCCTGCCATGCTTGCCCCACTAGACCACAATTGAGACTGGACATGATGGTGCACACCTGTAATCCCAGCTCTTGGAAGGCTGTAAACAGGCAGATCTCTATGAATCTGATCTAGTAGTGAGACCCTAAACACCCTTTAGACCCTTCCCTAAAAATACAAAAAATAAAATAATAATATTAATAACATCATCACATGATTGCCGTTAGCCACTAGAAAAGCTGGGCATATGAGCATCATATAATCCAGCCTCTGGAGTGAGATGTGGCAAAGAGAGAAGAGGGTGATTCTGAGAAATCAAGAGCAATGTCAGCCTTGGACAACAGACACTGCTCAGAAAAGGGTGAGAGCATAGTTGTGGAGAGCAACAGGGCAGAAGGATGTCTGCATTATCTTAATTCACCCTCACGACAACCACAAGGCAGCAACTGCTACTGTACGCATTGTACACAGTGACAACATGGGGCTCAGCAGAATTTAGACATAGGTCCATCAAACTGCAGTGTGTACATCTTGTAATACTTTTACCATCAGAAAAATTAATGAACGTTGTAGTGACTATGTTGTTTGACCTTGTTTGGGTTACGTGTGAATGGGTAAGTCAAAGTGAATACAAATATTTTCACCTACCTCAAATAGTACACTAAGAACCCAGACACCACAAATGAATTTGGATACAAATGCTTACGCTGAGATTTGTGGTGCCTCACGGATATGTTGGATCAGAACTACAATCCTCAAGGACGACTATGAAATTTAATCCATTTGAAGATTTTGTGGCATAAAACTGAAGGGCAGGAGGCCCACGAAATTGTCTGGTGGAAAATAGGTCAGTGCAAATAGCCTCACTGGGGCTAGAGATGGAGACATGGAAAATAGCTTTTAATGAGGAGAGTCAGAAACACGGGGCTCCAGAGTTAAGTCCTCGCTGGCTTCCCCCTGCGCCTAGCTGGCTGCCTGCGGGCCAGTTAATCATCTTCTCCACCCACAAGGTTTTTCCATTTCCAGTACAATGGGAATAGTCAGGTACCAAAGCACCACAAATGAGGTAGCTTATGAAACAATAGAAGTTTATTTCTCACAGTGCTGGGGCCTGGCAAGGTCAAGGTGCCTGCACACGCAGTGTCCGCAAAGGCTTGGTCCTGTCTCTCTCATCCTCAGTTGGTGAAAGAGAAACAAGTGAGCTGCCTGGGTCTCTGTCCTGAGCGCTCGCATCACACTCCAGAGGACCTTTCTCTCCCGACCCAGACCCCTTTCAAGAGCTCCCTCACGCTAATGCCGTCACCTTGGGGTTGGGATTTTAGCACGTGGATTTGGACAAGGTGCAAATGTTCAGGCCACAGCACACCTCATCAACAGTTTTAAGGTTTAACAGAGACAGTGTTTATAATTCTATTAGCATTGTGCATATTGTAATTATTCTTTTTAGTCTCATTGTTCTAGCTGTGAATCATGAAGCCTGACTTATGTAATTATTTCACTTATTTTATCTTTTGGTGAGGGTAATAAACAAACAGCGGCGTCATGATCACAAAAGCACCCTGACTTGTAGATTTGAAGGCTTCTGTAGTGTAAATATTTCCTCCAGTGGCTGATTTCAAGCTATCAGAAGTTTACCTGGTTTTCAGCATTTCCAAATATTTAATAAGCTGGCTTCCACCAATGGTACCACCTAGGTCCCCCAAGAGGTGCCGGAGCCACATCTTATTTCCTCTGCCAAGGTTTAGCCCTCTAAACACTCATGACCAGCACCAGTTACATAATTTGCTGCCCCAAATTTAAATAAATAAAAATCTCTTATTTAAAAATTAGTAGGATGGCAACGGCAGAACATTAAGCCATAGGCAGGATCCCTCATGTGTGGGGCCGCAGCACAGCGACTCTGACAGCGCGTGCATGGCACTCACCTTGTCCAGAACTGTTGACAATTTCTCCGTCAGTGGCCTTCAGTCCCGAGGGCTAGGAGCCACAGGTGGGTCCAAGAAAGTCAACTTCCACATCACAACTTCCACTCTAGTTCTAAAGTGGAAATTGCCAGAGCAGGCCCTGTGGCAGGGGTCATCCTTCCTCCGCTCCCTTTTCACATCCATTTTTCTCCTTGTTTCAGAACAAAGGCTGACCTTTCATTGATCTGAAATTTTACTATGGCATGTAAACCAATGGTGTTAAAATAGACAACTGTTTTAACCAAGGTGCCACAAATAGGCATCCAGATCAACTCATTAAATTTGTATTCATAAAGAATAACTGGAGATTACAGAGAAGGACGGATTTAGCCTGTTCAGAGGTAAAAAGACTTAGGGAACTACGTCAACATGTAGAATCCCAATGCCGGGCATCAAGAGCCAAACCGATATCCACTGAATCCTGGGTGCCCTGGGAGTTCCAATCCTGTCCACCACCATTTCCAATCCACCACCTGTCCATCCAGCCTTTCCTCCTGCCCCATGCCCCCTTCCCCCAGGAGCTGTCCTGGGGAATCCAGCTTTCCTTCCATGTGAGCCGTTACGCTGTGTCCTCATCACAGCCAAGTCCAGGATACTAACCCACAGGTCCCCATCCTCCTCCATGTCCCCCACCTGCCCCTGGCATGTCTCATGTGAAACTTTTGGGCCCTGGCATGATGAGCCCAGGGATGGCGATGGACAAGAAGATGCGGAAGAGGGGCCAGGGAGATGGCTCAGTAGAATAAGTGCTTGCCTGGCAAATACAAGGGCCTGAGTTCAAATCCCTGGTTCCACCAAAAAAAAAAAAAAAAAAAAAGTGCAGAAAAAGATGAAGAAAGCTCATAAAAGGCACACAAACACCACAAGCATGCAAGTGTTCCTCCTCTTCTAGTAGTGACTCTGACGGAATACAGGGCCTAGACCCTCCCTCAAGTCTCACCAGCCCTGCCCTCCCTTCAAGCTTCAGCTGCCCTGTGCTATGCTGGGCAGAATTAGCCCCCCTCCTGGGCCTTCCCCTGCTCTTCAGCCCTCGCACCTGGGGACAAGGAAAGTGGATTTCATGGACTAGCAAAGGCCATTCCCTGGCTGCTTGATAGATCCACAGCTGAAGACTAACAGGGAGTGGTATTTGAAGATGGTGAGAGCTCTGAGCTGAATCCTGAAGACAAGATCTATAAAATGGGATCTTTATGCATTTCTTGTTACAATACTTGTAATTGAAATGTTTGGGGGAAATTTTATTACAATGGAAAACCAGTGTCTTTTTTGCAATGGTGGGACGCTGAGGTGATTTAGTGGTAAATATATTTCCTTTTTTTAAAATTTTATTGAGAAACAAATAGCAATGAGAGTTTCAAAACAGGTTAGTGGGACAGTTACAATAATTAATACATTGCATATTGTTGTCTTAGTAGTAGTTATTCATAGTACAAGATGTAGACATGGTGTCCTGTCCAAACACTATTAGTACAAATCTTTCTTCTCGTTAAGAGAAAGTAGCAGTATAACTGTCCTAACTATTTTGTATATATAGGTACTGAATGGTCCTTTATTTATATCCCCCTTTTTTTGTCTAGTTTTGTCAGAGATGGGTATTCCATAGCCATTTAAATATTGAAGGTGTGTGAATTCAGCAAAATAATCCAATATAATCCAGTAGTCCATAATAAAAGTGAGTTATCTGCAGGACTGGCAATATCAGAAGTTGTTGACTTGAGCCTTTCACAACTCAGCCTATTAATATGCTTTACTTTTATACCTTGTTTTTATGGTAAATATATTTCCTAGCAGACTCAGAACTATCTTCCTACCTCAGCTCCTCAGTGCTGGAATTACATGCTGTGCCATCATGCCCAGCTCCTTGCAGGTCTTTCTTGATTGTACTAACTGCAAGCCTACTTGGAAATACAGCAGTCTGCTTGACTGATGAGCTGTGACTGCTCCTTTAGAAGCTGATCTCTATCCTTAGCTTAGTATATTCTCAGGTCTTCCTTGTTCTCCAGCTCTCAGGGCAAATAAAGCTATTTCTCCTGGTTAAAAAAAAAAAAAAAGAATTTATTTTGTTTTATTAAACTTTTAAATTTTTCAAACGGTAGCTATTATTTTTCATTTAATTTCAATAAAAATTATGATGATTTGATAAAAAAGTTTTTTTTAACACATACACCTGCATGGTGAGAAAGCAGAAAGATCATCGATAACACTTTCAAGCCTAAAAGTATAAAACATTAAGAAAAAAAATTCAAAGAGAAATAAAAGATACAAGTTTGAGAAGGGAAATGACACATATAATCATTAGTCATTTCTTGACTAGTACAGAAGAGCCCTTATGATGCATGTTTAAATGGGGCATAATTCCATACTTCCATGTTGTATTGGATTCATTAAAGCAACCAAGCTGTCAATTTCATTTTAAGTGTCGATATACGTAAAATACTACAACTACCTTGCAGTAGCGCTTTAGTTTGGTGATGCAAAATGTTCAAACTCTTGTTTGTAGGTATACACACAGAATGTTGAATAACGGTGTTCTAAATGAAAAATCCATGACCCAAGAGGTGTAAAGAGAATTTGCTGTGATCTAGGAAAACTAGTACACAGAACATTCATCAACAGTACGGTAGCAATACAGATCAAAGTGACCATTATTCAATAGATCATGAAGGTGACATTTAGCAAAATTTCAAGAGGTGAAGAAGGTCAGAAAGGCACCAAAGTCTGCCAGGGAGTCAGTCTCTATAGCTGAAAATTTTCCAGGTAGCTATCAGCTTGGACACTTCATCCCATATTTCTCCATGAAGTAATGACCTTCTTCAAAGATTTCAAGACTTTGGCTTTTAGCCTATGACCTTAGTAAGTTTTTTCCTACCTGCCACCACCAGGGTGATTACTTAACTGATTATATCTCAAAATTCCCATCATTTTTATAAATCTTGAATTTACACTACAAAATTGTGTCCCTAAAATAATATGTTTGATATGATCATTATATTTTCTCTGATAGAAAAATAATTACAATTTATAATAAAAAAACCCTGTCATACCAATTAAACTCATCCTGTACATCTGTTGCTAAACTACCACAAAGCACCATTCAGATTGAGTCTGCTGGTGAACGAAACCCTCACACTCCCAATACTAATAGACATAACTTTTATTACCTATGCAGGAGTTCGGGCTAGTGCTCCAACTTGAAAGATTTAAATTTGTCTCCCAGGCTCAGAGAATGTGTGTGGTTACAGGAAATATCTAACCACTGCCAAGTTAGCCATTTTTCTTTTCCAATAATGAGATAAAATTATATTGTTCACAAGATTCTCACAATGCCTTTCATTTGCCACCATGTCTGAGGAAACGATCTGTTATAAACCTCTGGGCTCCTTATAACCAAAGCTAGCTGAACATCAGTGACAGAAGAATGAAGCAGAAAAGCTCCCAAAATGCCTTTAGCAACAGGTGGGTTTGACTCAATCAATTAAAAAAGAAAACAATTTGCCCATCACTGAAAGAGCGTGGTAGTAGTTTTAGTCTTTCTTTCTTTCTTTTTTTTTTTTTTTGGCTGAACCAGGGATGCTTTAATCTTTTACAACTCAAAAAGAAGAAAAAGGAGGAGAGAAAGAAGAAGAATGTAAGGAAGGTAGAAAAGAAGTGAGACACTGCCCAATAGTACAGCTCTATAAGAAACCTTAGCAAATACCAAGTCTAGAGAGGAATTTCTTTATGTGCTTCTTCCCATTTGCTACTACATGCCGTACAAGCGCAAGGGCCTGAGTTCAATCCCCAGTTCCACAAAAAAAAAAAAAAAACCACTTAGTGTCTTCTCAGAAAATTGCGGTTTATAATGTAAATAAGCCGGGCGTGGTGGCTCATGCCTGTAATCCCAGCACTCGGGAGGCTAAGGCAGCAGGATTATTGTGAGTTCGAGACCAGCCTGACCTACAAAGCGAGCTTAAGGCCAGCCTGAACTGTATAGTGAGGCCCTGTCTCAAAACGCCAAAAAAAAAAAAAAAATAGTAATAATGTAAATA
>PVKA01013050.1:0-56013 GCA_004027165.1 Ctenomys sociabilis | reverse complement strand
TGAGGGTATAAGATATTGCCATAAAAATTTCCCAATTTTTATTAGCACAAAATTTCCTTTTTAATGAACTGAGATACTAATAATATAACTGATTTGTATTATTTCCTTGAGTATCTTAAATATGTCATTCTATTGTCTTTTGATACAACTTGTTTCTTATCTCAATTTTTGACACAATTCTTTCATTTCTTTTACTATTTTTCCATTCAACTTTTTTTTTAATGTACTTGGTATAGGGTCTCACTGTGCAGCTCAGACTTGTGACCCTCTTGTTTTCAGCCACTCCAGCACTGGGATTACAAGTGTACACCACCATGCTCAGACTCTGGCCAGCTCAGTGCGCCTGGGGGGTGGTACCAGAGCAGCATGTGATGCTTGGGATTGAACTCCAGTCCCTGTGCTTACCTAAGCAGGTGCTTAGGCCACTAAAGTATCTTTCTGGCTCTCTATTCTACTTTTTGCTTCTTTTTTTTTTTTTTTCTTTTTACCTGTTTCTCTCTATGTGGCTCTATCACTAAAAGAAGCTTTGCTTAAGAGTCCCACATTTTTCCAGTGCCACCTGATGTTCAGTGGGCCTCACAATCATTCCTGATCTGATGACTGCCCATGCCTCTCTCCCTTCCAGTTTCTCTTCTCCCATGATTGCCTTGGTGTGCTGCTGTTAACAAGGGTCCCATTGGGTTGCAGAGAAGGTGTATTCGACTGCTTTCTCTCTGACCCTCTGCGCAGTTGCTATTTCCTCACTTTTGTTGCTGTAACATTTTTGTCCTCATTTGTTCAAAGTTGAGGTCAATCATGAAACATTTGGCCTAACTTTGTTGTAGGCATCTAAGATTTTAGATTTTCTATTTTAATTGTTGTTGATGAGTTAAAAAGAAACAAAAACTCCAGACATCTGCTTAACTGAGCTAACAATTGGATTGCTAATTTGGATTTCATTGATTAGCTTTGTTCTAATAGAACAGGTTTGTTAGCTGCTTGGCTTGTAAATTGTAAAGTTCAGATAGTTCCAGACTGTTTTATGAGTTAATGCTCAATACTATTAGTTTCATGTAGATTTTTTTCCTTGTACTTTATGGCATGCCAAATTGATGTTTCAGGCATGAAAGGAGCTTGGAATTGCAGGTAGTAAAAGGAAATGCATGTAACTCAAATTCATTCAAATGTAAATTAATTTCTCTACTAGCAAAAGTTCTTAGCCTTTTCCCCTTCAGTACAGTCTGCCCTATATAATCAGCTTGCTTGGTACTTTTTTAAGAAGCATCTTAAATTTTTATTTAAGATTCATCCTCTTTGAAGGTAAAAAAAGAAGGAGCAAATATTCATCTAAGTAAAGTGAACTTTTCAGAGGCTATTGTCATGACCTTCTCACCTTGTAAAGGAAGAAATAAGAATCACACTGCATGTTTAGGTTTAGATACTTTATTTAGTTCAAACCTGAGTTAAAATCTCTTTAAGAATAGGCCAAGTTTTAACTTCATATTTTTAGTGAATCTTTTTCATTTTAATTAAACAAAGTTCCAACAGCAATAAAAATCAAGCCATATCTTTGTTACCTGGATGTTGAGAGAAAACAAATGTCTACCTTCTTTGACAAGAGAGGCCCACAGAAACAGGCTGTGTGCTTGGGTGTGGTCCAATGGAGTTCAGTGGAAGTTGTTTCACACCTATTCTCAAGTCTTCACAGTTCCTATGTTTAGTCTCCATGTAGAACAGGGGTTCATAACCTTTTTTTAAATGTCCATGTGACATCATTTTAGGCTGTGGGGGCCAGGCTCTCTGTCACAACTCCTTAACTCTGCTGTTCCAGTGAGAAAACCATCATATACAAAGGTGAAGCCTATTTTCTCATAGTATCATATTTATGAAAGTATATAGTAAGGTGGCTTATGGCCTCCATGACATGATTTGAAAACTTTTGCTCTAGAATAAAAGCCATAATGGAGAGTGAGATGAAGCCAAATTACTAGAAAAAACAATCTTTAATTAAAATTCCACTATAGGTAATCTCCATTTTAACAGGGAAAATCCTATTCAGATAAGATGAAATTGCTTTGGGACCAGTACTGGGTAGTGGGTTATGGAGTATCAATGGGAGCAGGAAGGAAACAGTGTTGTGTTTCCTTTTTTATGCCCTATGGATTAAGCAAAGTACTTTACCTTATGTAGAGCCTTTTTTGTTTAAAATTAAATGATTTGATATAAATGTCAAGATTCTTTGTTTGACTAAGAAAAAACCCTTGTAGTACATTTCAAGGCAATTCAAAACAGAAGTGTCTATTTGCTTGCATTACTGTATTATTGGTGAATGTCTTTAACATGAGAATGGAGGCACAGAAAAAAAATAAACAGGGGTCATTAGTCGCTCTCTCTCTATCCTCCTACACTTCTATGGCTTCTCTCTAGATACTCCCCCAAAGCCCCATCTGCTCATAGGTGGAGCTTTCGGGAGATAACTGGATCACGGGTGTGTAATACTCATCATGGATTAGTTTACTAAAGTGTTTATAGCTGTGTGTGATGTTGGAAGGTGATTCCTGTTGGGAAGAGGCGTGTCACTGTGGGCATGGCCCTAAAGGGTATGTATCCCTCCTCCTCCTTGATCTCTTACTCTTCCTGTCTAACAAGTCTCTTCTGCTATGTCCCTCTGCTAGTACCAGTGATTAAAGTCAGGACCTTGTGCTTGGTAGGCTGGTGCTTAAGCTGCTGAGCTGTATCCCCAGACCAGGGTTAGTAAATTTTTGAATCTGTTATGCTTGGTCAGGGAAATAAGAAGGCAATTAAAATCCAATTGAAAAGCAATTCTAAGTTTCCCAAATTGAGATCAAACTGTCTATATATATATAGACAGTGTGTGTGTGTGTGTGTGTGTGTGTGTGTGTGTGTGTGTGTGTGTAATCATTTTGCTTGTTGTTTTATAAATTCTTTCTTCACACTTGGAAATGCATATTATGAATAGGAACAATCATCTTTATATAAAAGTTACTCACATAAATCAGATAGACGATGTCTAGAAATTTAATAAGCAGAATATAAGGTAGCATTTATTAGGGATGGTGACATATACAACTTAAAAATTCCTTGTGCTGCCAGAATTCCAATTAAAGCTGAGCATTATTGAAATGGTGACTGTGATTACAAGTTATAAAAATAGGTAATGAAATATTTGTCCACGATTGACTTCTATTAAGCAAGCAGCATCCTGGACAATGTCATGTTAACCTTTCTTAAATTAGCTATTTTGGCAACAAAGAAATAGTTCCATAAAAATGCTAATCCCAGTAGTCCTCCAAAAAAAATACCAAAAAAGATGAGAGATTTTAAGCTTATGATTAAAAGCTGGAAACTTACATATGGACATACTGTCTCATGTCAGCACAATGCAAAATTTTATGATGAAGTTCTGAAATATGCTGCATTATCTCTGTCCAAGCTGGTCTTGCAAACTTCTTCTCTAGGAATAAAGAGAACCTTTCAGGCTGGATAAATTGTTTTTCAATTTCTCTTCAGTAATTCCACATTTTTCAATACTGAATCCTTCTTCTGCCCTTGTACAGGGAAATGACAGAAAGAAGGAAATCAGTGTACTGTGCTGGGCCAGAGACTGGCCAAGACAACACACTGTATGTCATCTCTCAAAAGTACAGACCATCTTTCATCATGCTCTTGTACACAGCCATGTTTTGAACAGTTCATCAAAGAGAATTCTATATAATTTGAGAATGTTTGAGTTAAATTCATTCCTTTTAAAGTACCATGAAATCTACAAATGTGTTGTATAATGTTCTAATGACATAGGAAAAGGTAAAATATTTTTGAACATTTTCCTTTTGAATTTCATTTAAAAATTGTGTGAAAGTATGGCTGGAATAAACATCTGTGCATACATAATGTTATAACTTGATGGACCTCAGGTATATAGCCATAAAAACTGATAGTGTAAATCTATATCATAAACCTATCCATCAACTTTAAAATTTTTCTCCTTTCTGTTTATTTTTTATTATATGATTGGGATAAGAATGCATAATATAAAATCTATCCTAGTCAAATTTTAAGTACACAGTATAGTAAATGTTTATGCATGCAATAAAGCATTGTTAAGTACAGACTTTAAGACTTGTACAGTAAATCTCTGGAACTTCTTTCATCTTGTATACCTGTAACTTCGTACACCTTAACCAATGTCTTTCCACGCCCCCAGCCTTCAACCCCTGAAAACTCCCATATACTCTGTTTGTATGACTTTGACAGTTTTGGACTCCTCATTTTATGTTGTGTTGGCCCATTTGTGTGACATTTTCAATTAGCATTATATTCTGTACACTTTTAACATGTCTCTATGTTGCTACAAATGAAAGGATTTTATTTTCCGGTACAGAGATTGAACCCAGGACCCTGCACAATAGCCATCCCTCTATCACTGAGATATTTTCTTAGCCTTTTTTATTTTCTGCATTGAGTAAATTGCCCAGTTGGTCTTGAACCTGTAACCCACCTGTATCAGCCTCCTGAATAGGTAGAAATACTAGCACTTCTCACTCTGCCCATTAGACTGCCTTATTTTTGAAGCTGAATAATAGTCCCATTATGTATCTACCACATTTTCTTTACTGAATCTCACGACTACTTAAATTTATAAAGGGAAATAAAAGTATAACTTTTTATTCCTTTCATCTTGTTTTAAAATACTATATTTTCTAAGATGTTCAGCTGTGCAGGATTACTTCACTTTAAAGAAAAATGAATTAATTTTGAAATTTCTCAGAAAGAAGCTTTCTGATATTTGAGTTAAAAAAATTCAAAGGAACAATTTTCAATTTTGTATCTAAGCGAATCATTTCATTTATGAATTATCTCTATATCTAAAATTTTACTTTGATACCACGTTCAGTATTTCATCATTAGCTCTATTTTGTTAGTGCCCACAGAGTCTATGTTACAACCTATCTTTATGTTGCACGGTAGCTTCCCAGCATTATTAAAATATTGACTTACTTAGAAATTTTTAAAATTATTTCCAGTCTTTGACAGATGCTTGAATACCATTGTAGAATGGATTGTTAATAGTCACTGAATTGTGGAGCTCTCATCTTTTACCAAAACTTCATCCAAATTGGCCCTTAATGCTAATGGTCTATGCTCTCTTTTCCCAGACTTTGGAGACACCTTGATCATTCTATCCCTATTATCTGAACTGTTATACTTCTAACTACCTATTTAGGTTAAAATTAGCTCTGATTTGCTGCTGATAAATTTTTATGGCTTTATTTACAGTGGTCTCACTTATCTCTCCAACAGAGGAAGAATCAAGACAACCTCTTTAATGAAGATAGTCTGTCTGATACTCTTTGGAGGCTTTTAACAGGACAGACAGACCACTGTTGTGCCAATAGACATTGTACCATATTGTGTTGAATTTATGGAAAAAAATGTGTCATTCATTAAATTCAATCATTTTGAGTGTTATTGTCAACATGTCTCTATTTTTCTATTACAGAATTTTTCCAAGCCATTTGTGTCATAAAAACAACTCTTGTAAGATTTCTGATTTCCAACAACTAAAAAATAATAAATTTAAAATATAACTTTTTCTTCACAAATGAAATAGACTTATCATATTTATTTTTAGTAAACACTATTTCAAAAAATATTATCAACTCTGAATTTCATATTTCTTCCACTCCTCCCATACTTTTGTGTGTGAGATCATCTATCTGTATCAGTTTCATCACAAAGCCCATTTTCACTCAGAACAAAAGCTTTCTATTGCATATGTCTCTTTTATGTGTTACAAATTTTAAGCAATTTTATTTTCCGTTAGAAGTTTCTGGTTTTGTTTCCAAATAATATTGTATGCCTAGGAAAATACACCACAGCTACACCTAAACTAAACACTGTTTAAATATTAAAAAACACAGCAAAAATGAAGTGTTTTTAAGATGTTCAGGTTGAAGTGAATAAACAGGTTTATGTGGATTGGCTGTTGCAGTTAATGGTATCATTGATAGCTCTGCTGCTCATTTTTCATTCACTTTTTATAGTTTGCATTGATTTTGCAATTTATATTTTCTGCATAGGGAAACAACAACAAATGTTGCAGAGAATACAGTTACATGTTTTGCACTTCATTGCTTAATAATAATACGAAAAGGCCCTTGTTAGAAAGTTCAGAAGCGTTGTGGAATGGTACTTGAAATTATTCACCTGTCCATCTTTTGTAAGTCATCAGTAGCTACGACACTCAGCTTCACCACTGACTTCAAGTCCTCCACAATACTTTAATTCAAGAACCAGGGCCGGCCAAAAAGCTCAGTGGATTAAAGCACCTGAAAACAGGCCAAGGGCTGGAGGTTTGATCACCAGCCCTGCCGTGTGGGCCCAGCTCCCGGAGTGCTCTTGAGAGGGCAATCAAAACTGGGCGTAGTGGTGCGCACCTATAATCTCAGTTCTTGTGAGGTTGTAGACAGGAGGATCGCTATGAACCTGATCTAGTAGTGAGACCCTGAACACCCTGTAGACCCTTCCCTAAATTACAAAAAACAAACAAACCGAGAACCAATCTGAAAATCATAAAAAATAAGGAAAAGAACCACACCTTTATCCAAATCAAAAGAAAAAGATCCTAGTGCTTTCTACTCAGCTTTCAAATCATATCCTTACCATTTCTCTTCATGTTTCACAAAGTTAAAATAAAACAAAGCAAACTATCCCTGATATTTTTCAAGATAATAAACATTCTTTATAAGGAAGGATAAGAATTTCTCAGAGCTGAAGAAAGAAGTAAGATGAGACCTGAAATTCCACCAGCTTGTTTATCTAGAGACAGTCCCCAAAATAGCAGGCAGAGATGGGCAAAGCAGGTCAAGCACAGTGGAACCCTGCTTTGAAGGAATCAGTCTGCGCATAGGGCTTGTAGTGCTGAGTACTACCCAGGAAAAGCTACAGTGGCCCACCACCATCCATTGCATATAAGCATGGTTAGCACCATAATATAGTGCTAACCATCCCCGCATATAAGGCAAAGGTAGGGTCCTACACATGGTTCAGCTTGTTGCTCACAAGAGTAGTGCTTGATCGACAAGTTAGGCTGGAAGTAGGGTGCCTGGAAGGGACTTGTACTGGTTTTCTGTGAAGGAATAAAACCATGCCTCTTTAAAGACTTTTATTTAAAGCCCAAAGCAGTTTTATTTCTAACAATCATAATCTGAAAACAACCTAAACATTTGTGAGAAGGTAAGTGGATAATTAAATGGCGGTGGACCCCTACAGGGGAACACTACTCAGCAAAAAAAGTCTGTTGAGACAGGCTTCAACACAGTTAAGCTGACTATACGTAATGAGGCCGAACGTGAGTACATACGGTATGCTTCTATTTATTTGAAATTTCAGGGTAAAAACAAGACATAAATCAGTAGTTACCTCCAAAACAGGTGAATTTGGGAGGAGAGGCTGGGCAGCAGCAAAAACCTTGGTCAGAGGGATTACAACAGTTCATGAAGGAAACTTGTGGAGGGCTACAATATTCATTATCTTGCTTATAGAAAATGGCCTATTTATTACATTGATAGTGATTAAGATTTCACAGGCATATACATCCACCTACAAATATGTTTGAAATTTTTTATCTCATCAGTTACATTTTCATATGGCTATGAAATGAAGTTAAGTTGAGGAATAACTTTTTTATTTTAAAGAAGAAAAAACAAAAACAAAGACAAAGATAAAGCAACATTTTGGACTGTCTCATTGCTATTTCTTTCACACTAAAATTAATACATCTTTAAAAAAAATAAAAGAGCAAAAACAAAGCAACATAAAACAGTAAAAATGGTACATAATTTCAAAACAAGAACAGAAAATTGACAATTGTTATATTACATACTGTTGTCATCAAACTTGTTGCTCAGATTACCAGATATAGGCATGCAAGACTTATCAAACAATTAAATGTTAACTTTTTCTTTCAACAAACCTTAGGTTTTTTTTGCTTTTCTTTTATGTTTTAAAATATGTATTCCAAAGAGAGCCTAAAAGTAATATATGAGACATTAGAGATGATATACATTTAAAAAAGATGAAAGGTATTCAACCATAGTTACTATATTGTACATTATTGTCTTCAATGGAGTTGTTCAGATTACAGATATTAGCATATAAAATGGTCAAAGTAGAAATTTTAGACATTACCTGCCATCTTCAAAAAACTGGTATAAATTAGTAGTACAATCATCTTAGCTATCCTATATATACACTTATAGGACTTTTTCCTCCCTTTTTTCCCCATCTTTTCTCCTTTCCCTGATCTCCACTGTTTATTCCATCAGGGAGATGATATTATGTCTACACAAGTGGATTTGATTTATTTTACTGAAATAACTTTACAGCAGTGAAAATAAAGATACAACACAGTTGTAAAGGGTTGGGAAAATGTCAAAAATTATAATTTAATGTTTTGCTTTATCTGCCTTAGTGTTTGATTGAAATTTTTCACAATGATTTTTAAATGATATATCTATTCAATTCATGCTTATTAATTATTTACTAAAAACAAGACTTAAAAGAGCTTGAAATTGGGGCCAGAAGATTTGTTTTTGAAAGTTTATGAGCTCAAATCCTTTAAGCACTTTTTGGCTTGATTTTCTCACTACGATGTTGAATTAGAAATTGTGGAGCATCAATATCAATATAAGCTTAATGTGTGAGAGCATTGCTGAATGTTACCTATTACCACCCATGCTGGCCCATGCTTAATTGTGTCAATTTTAGGATGAGTGGGACATGTGGGTATTCTAATGTGTTCCTTGGTGAGGAATTTATAATCACAAAGAAAGTATTAGAAGTTTGATGACCACTAAATTGCTCACAGTATTTGTGCAAAAATACTCCTAAAAACACATCAACAGGACAACTGGAGAAATGTGAATATAAGCCAGATAGAAATTACGCCCTGGGAAAAACAACATTCTGCTTCCAGAGTAGCTGAGGACAAAATGAAATATCCTCATTAGCTTTGTGTGAACTTAGTTTCCAAACAAGTTGATTGCTTCAAGAATAAGATGGTGCCTTGTAACATGTTAAAGTACCATGTTGTTAATGAGCTTCACTGTGCATAGAAAAGATGTCCCTAATGACATCTACACTTTGTGACATAGACCCTAGGGCAAGGATAGCTTTAGAAATTATGACTGCCATAAAATGCCTTTCTCTAAAGACTAATAATTACTCAAGTTGTCATTAATTCTCAATGTAGCAAATTAATGCAAATAATACTGTAAATTGCATCCAAGTTCTGCTAAAAAACAGTTCATGTCTAAATACAGCTAATGGTAAGAGGCAAAGTACAAAGAGCAATGCCAGCGTCAGCAGCATCTGTGAGTACAGAGAATAATTCCAAGGCACTGGGCTCAATTTAAGTCTTCTCTCCCACATCCATAGTTCTTCATGACCAATGATCAAAGCCATCAACTTGACAGAGAATGTAATAATGATAGGGTTTGGGATGTGAGTGCCTATATTTCTTTACTAAATCATTTTTATTGCTCTATTCTTGAACAAAATAAGTTTTAGCAAATTGCTAACAGCTTCAGCAGCAGGAGTTTGGAGGGCAAGAATGAAGGATTGATAAGTTTTTCAGAGGTATTGAGCTGTTGGGTACTGAAACTTGTCCTCATTATTTGTACATATATATAGATATATACCAAGCCAACAGAACCTTTAGTATTTCATATGATGGGCACTTGTAGAATGATCTGCTTTCTGTCATTACCCTGATAGCATCTACTCCTTAAGACAAGGTTTTTTTTAAACTGATACATAATACTTGTACATATTTATGACTGCAGCATTACATTTTGATATAAGTATATGACATGGGATGATCTCTTTCTTCCCTTATTAAGAAAATAGAGGGTCAGTGAGATGGCTCAGTGGAATGAACACTTCCCTGGCAAGAGCAAGGACCTGGGTTCAATACCCCATTCCACAAAAAAGAGGGAAGGCTGAGGCCTAAAAAACAGGACACTAAAAAAACTTGTGTTTATGTCAAACCTACACAAGAAAAGCTCAGCAAGGCAATTCTGTAAGAAGATCCAGGCAATTCAATTAACTGAAAAAATGTCTATCTAATCAAAAAATTGCCCTAGCTTGTTTTGCATGTTGAAGACAAATGAAGCATGCATGTCAGTTTGTACTGTCACAGTAGGTGCAATGATTTAGGTAGCCCTCTTCTGGATCACTTACTTGCACAATAATTATTCTCTGATAATTTTTAAGAAAGCTTTTGCTGGGCGTACAAATTTTATATCACCAACTACTTCCCACATGCATTGGTATAGACAGGATAGATACTGCATAGGTCAAATCATTGTTCATTTACTGTGGACTGGAAGTGAAAACAAGTTCATTTTCTGCCTTGATGGTGGCCTAGCTGAGTTTAAATAGGTAAAACACAATGCTGAATGTATATAATTTACACTTGCATAATTCAGGTCCTACAATGAGGTTAGGGATAGGAAGAGTTTAAGAGATGTATAAATCTCAGATGTTATAGCTCTTGTCTTTTTTCAAGACAAAAATCATACTGATATCTCATTTCCTTACCTATAAAGTGGGTATCACGGTCCTGAGGTGCATTCCTAGTACAAGGTAATGCAAACAGAATTAGTTAATCTACAAGAAGCATTCAAAATATTTCCTGACATATAACAAACATTCAAGAAAGTTTAAGATCAGCGAGGCTTATAAAACTCAAGTTTCTCAAGATCTATATTCTTTGATGCAAAGTCATCTACAGATCAAGTATATTCTTGCTGGCTTTGCATAATATCTCTGTATTATTTTTAGATAATCCTGACTATACATTTTCCTTGGTGTCAAAATTAAGTTTTGCATGCTGACCAATATAAAGGAATTAATAAATATTTATCTTCATGTAATTAATTTAAAAATATGACTCAAATATCTAGGATTCTTACTTTTGAGTTGTTGAAGTTTTCTATCCTTTTAACTCTTAAATTCTCCTTTCCATCTTGGTTGTGCAGACTTTTCTGCATTTCTGTAAGCACACATGCACACTCATACACACACAGCACATATATACCATGTCCCAAATTAAACCAAGATAGATTCAGTCATCTTGGCACACACATTTTGTTGTATCTAATCAAGAGGATAAAGTGCTGACTTTCTTTTGCCTGAATCTTTTAACTTTATCTTTCCTGTTTTTCTGTTGCTTATGCAACACCACTAAACACCAAGACCTGAATCCTGGACAAATTTGCACACCATGCAACATTTCAATAGAGATGTGGTGCAGGTCCCTGAGAGTAGTCTGTGTGTCTGCTAAAGCAGCCCTATTTCCAAACACAACTTTTTTATAGCTGCTTTCTTCCTATCCATGGACAAGCTCAGTGCCAAGCAGGAAATCACACTAGGCTCCAGACACTGTACTTCTATCCACAGGACGTCTCCATAATTTTTCTGTCTGCAAGAACTCAAATGAAGTGATGGGTAACAGAACAAAAACAAAAATATTTCAGAAACATGAAAAATAGAACTTTCTGCAGATATTAACCAGATGTATTAGAGCCATTTATGTATTTTCTCTCTTCCCTCTTTTTCCAGAGCAGTTTAAATTTAACAGAGTCATTATATACAGCAAAGTGTTCATGTGAGCCCTTGATCCTTCTTAAGAGCCAAGAGGTTAGGCAATTGTTTGAATTTCATAAGGAAAAACAGATGCCATTTCAAAGTTGTATGCTAATAGAAGTCAAGCTGTAGGAAGGAAAGAAAAGTACAGGTTTGCTCTCTTTGGTTAAACCAAACTTCTGGTTTGTTCTGCTTGGTTTAACCAAAGACTTCAAGCTGGGTAGATTGGAGAGGTGAATCAAAGCCAGTTACATATTCTTTCTTTTAAAAAGATAATAAGGACTTTTTAAAAAAAAAAAAAAAAAAGAGCAGTTTTCCTGTTTATTTAGTAAATTCTATTTTGGGACCTTAAATTGGGAAATTGACAGGCTATAAGAATAACTGTATGCCTGCTTAGGCAGATACAGGGGCTGGAGGGTCCATCCGGGCCTGCCATGCCTGCCCTGCCCCCGGGGCATGCTGAGAGGAGATCGAGACTGGCTGTGGTGATGCGAGCCTGTAGTGCCAACGCTTCGGAGGTTGAAAACAGAGAATCACTATGAGTCTGATCTACACAGTGGGACCCTCTACACCCTGTCCTAAATTCGTTCACAAAAAGAGAACAATTATAAATAGTGAGCTATTTCATTAAGCACCTTGGTTTTTATTCAGTGTATCAAGCATTCAGTAATCAACTTATTCAGTAAACATTGAAGATAAAAAAATCACTATAGAAGGTATGGTGGATGGAAACAAATTCTCCATAATGTATTCTAGTACAAATATCTCATTTAATACCTCATCACAATGCTAACTAGTTTCCAAATGTGCTTGATTATTTATACTTTGAGATGGAGCTGCCACAAATTTTTGAAATAAGAATATCAAAATATCCCACAACAGAGCCTGGGAATTTGTACTTTTAAAAATCTTCAAGTGGTTTTTTTTTTTTTTTTTTTTTTTTTTTTTTTTTTTTTTTTTTTCTTCTAAAGATCGTACTACTTCAAGAGCCATTAATCCACAGAGATTTTTCAATTACTGGGTTCATTGTACCATGGCAAATTGTTGCCAAATGCTTTACAGAAAAAGCCAAAATGCCTGGAATTTTTTCCAGTGAGCACCCATTCAATTTAGATCTAAAGAAATGACTGCACTGATGAGAGGTAAAGTTAGAATTCCTAGACTATACAGAAAAGTAATTTAAGTGTTTTTTGTGTTAGAGTTCTGAGTCCCAGAGCTTTGAGGAAACATTTGACATAAGCACGTCTGGACTTGACTTGAAAATTTATGACACAAAGCACGTATGTGGTCTCCAGTACCCCCTAGTGTCTTCAGCTTTGTACGTGTAAGTCTGCTGCAAGACTCAGGCCCACAGGCAAATGATATGGGTAAGAGGAACTTCCTGTTTCCTGTAGCCTAATCACACTCTAGAAGGGATTTTTTTTTTTTTTTTTTTTTTTTTTTTCTTCTAGAACCCTCGGCCTTCCTTCCTTTACAATATTTATATTAGAAAATGCCTGATTCTACATTTTGCATCTGCTTCTTTAATGAGCTGATTTTCTTCAAAGTTCCTTGCCAGCTTTGCATCTCTGAACTGTCATCCTCATAGACCTGGAAGTCACCCCTCTGAGATATGATCACTAGAGAAGATGGCACCCGTATCTCTGTTTCCCTGGTAGCATAGGAGCCAAGCTTCAGAGGCTCTTTGCTCCAAGTTATAAAATGACCATGTGCCATAAGGATATGAACAAAAGTGCTTTCCCTTTCTGTATGTCCAGCTGCCAAACACAACGAGCCTACAGTTCCTTCCACTCCAGCTCTTAGGAACTCTCAAGCCACACGTTGTGTCCAGTAATTGCATAAGAACAGCTAAAAACTAAAAGAACGGTAAACTAGCATGACACCCATAAAGTCTGAGTTTTCCAGTCTGGCGATAAGAAGAGTTACTCTCAGAGTATGTTGAATGGTTATCCATTCAACAGAGGAGGATGGCATTGATGAATGCTTCATTGCTTTGAAACCCTCAAGAAAAGTAGCTATGAGGAGAGCAGTCGTCTTTTTCAGCCATTTTCCTTTTCAGACCTGAAAATTCACAACAATCACAAGCAAAGAACAGAACACCATTCATGGATCTTCCTTGGTGCCCATATTGTGAGATTTCCCAAACACTAGCTTAAAAATTGACAGTAATGATAGTGATAATGAAGGAAAGGATATCTTGGGAACTTTCCGTTAGAGCACAGTCAAGGATGGCAGTTGTGCCGCATTTCATCTATAGAGACACTTTCCATATTAGCTTGTTAGGAAAGCTGTAGAAAAAAATACCACAAGGTGGATATGACTGAAACAGTTACAGAATCTAGAAAGCCAAGAGGAAGATGTTGACAAGGATGGTGGCTTCTGATGGCTGTGAGTGATAATCTGCCCCCACACTCTCCTCAGTTTGTTTGCTAAGAACTCCTGGTGTTTTTCAGTGTGTAGAAATACCATTCTTAGCTCTGCCTTTATCTTTCTGTGGCATTCTTCCTGCACATATCTGTGTCTCCATTTTCCTTCTGCTTAGGGACCACATATTTCTTTGAAGGGGACAGAAGGCCCTAAGATTCATCTACATGGAACACCCCAAGTGCCCTAATTTCCTCTCCCAAGGCCCCACCTCTTAAAGATTACAGCATCTCTCAGTAGCACCACTGGCGGGTGACTATCTTTAATATGGAAGTATCTTTGAGGGATACTTCCAAACAATAACATCTACCAATTACGACTAAGTAGCTGTTTATTAATAGTGTACATTCTTCCAGGTGCTTTGTAATCTTACAAATCAAGTAGCCACCATGCTGGAGGTGTTGTATAATACAATAATATAACAATCTTCTTTGGAATTCATCAGACATTATACAAACTAAAATATCTATAATGGCCTAGCGCAGTGGGAGCAAACCTATAGCATCTGTGCAATTGCGTTTTTATTTTCCTAAACTAAAACCTCAGTACTCAGGTTTAATTGCGATAAGTAAGTGGTGCTGGGTTACAATTTGGACACTTGATCTCTAAAATGTTTACCATCACTGGTCTAGAATAATCACCAGAGATAAAATAAGCTTTCAGAAATTCATGGCTTTCACAGAACAATGATGTATGTAAAGAGAGAACTCCAGCTAACTGTAGCTCTGCAAGAGGAAGACGTTGAAATCCAAAAGGTATAAGTGATAAGAATATAATAAAATTAAGAATTTAAATTATTGTCAGCCAAAAGCAAGAAATTTTAAAACTCATATCTGTCAGTCTCTGTAACTACCCAGATTAAGAAGCAGATTCCAAGGGCTGATATTGGATACAGTGGAAACAGGAAGGGCTCTAGCATTTTTACTTCTTTTTTCTGTTTGCTGGTGTAATACTGAAGCCATGGTGTTCTTTGCTCATGTTCACAGGAGTTCTACAGAAGGTGTGGTGCTTGCTTCAGTCCTTAGCACATGTACACCTTCATGCAGTGGGCCAGCACGTTTGATCCTGCCTTGTTGGCCAGATTTTGGCACTCTGTCTTCCTCCTGGGCTTCTTGATGATGTCCTAGCAAGGTCAGCCATGCTGTAGCTAAGTGTATCTCAGAGCTCCCAGGACTGACTCGGTGTGCATAGTTGTCCTTTATATCATTAAGTGTTAAAGAAAAACAGTCAATAGAAATGAAGTAGAGATGTAAAAATAATCATGAAAACAATGAAGTGTAAACTTCTAAGGTAAGTGAAAATAATAATATATTTTTTTTAGTTTTGAGAACTAAGCAACTCTAACGCATATATTATCATTTAATTAATATTTTTCAAAAACATTAAAATAAAATATATCTTAATTATTCAGAAACTGTTTTAACCACATGAACTAAGACTTTGGGCAAAAGGTGATAAATTAGAAAGATCTATATTTTTTTTTTTATCCTTTGGGCGCACAGTGTCCTAGATTACTGAGCTACTCCTTTAATTTTACTGAGAGAAATTATGCAGACACGAGATGGATGGGAAAGAGACAGCTGCAAGCTCATTTTGCAAAAATAATTGTTTTGACTTTCATATATGAAACTCCACTTGCCTAACTGGCACAGACCCTTATAAATGTATTCCCTTTGAGGGGCTATCACTAAGCTTCCCAGAGATAACACAGATGCTGATTTTAATTGTCATAACTGTAGTTAAAATTGCTATATGAATCAGAGGCATCTGGTTCCAGAAATATATTTTAATGAATGACCCCAGAGCAAAAGAACGATGGTCACTAATATTTATAAAATACGAACAGCTAAAATGAACAGGCTTTGGGCTCTGTAAGGAATAAAACACCTAGCAGGCGTCACAGTGTCCCTGAGCTTCCTGCCAAGAGACTAACTTTTGATAGACAGTTCTTGTTAAAAGTAAGAAAATCAGCAAGCACATCAACCAGGAAGGTTTTTTACTTCAATTGACAGAATGTAGATCTACCACTGGCTTAAATAGATAAGGCCTTTTATCCTCTCAAAATAAGATGTGGCAGCCTAGGTGTGGTGAAAGTGCTCAAGGATGTCATTCACGAAGCAGGCTCCCCTGTTCTTTCTGCTTCACTACTCTCAGAGGGTGGACTTCATGCTCATGATTGCAGAATGTTTGCTGTCCTTCCAAGCTTTTCTTCAGCCTGTCATATAAAAGGAAGGATGAAAGAGAAGAAAGTCACAGTATATGATGCTGGAGTCACCTTGTCCCATTAAAACATTTCTCAAAGTCCCCAGCCAGTGTCTGCTGTGTGTGGCTCACTCACTAACTTCAAGAGTATGAAAAGCATTTCCTTGTCTATGATTGAGTTTAGAATTGAGAAAAGAAGAGAGAATGAAATCATGGATGATGTGGACTAAGTCAATCACATAGTTTTTTCTTTGTTTGTTTTTGTTTTTTCAGCAAGTCAGGCTATTTTATTGTGGTAGTGCTGCTGAAATGGCAAATGTTTTATTTTCTCACTTATAAAAACTATAGCCCTTCTTCCCAGATGTTCTTATAGCCTACTTTAATCCATGCGATCTTAATATCCCAGTGGTGTTAATGTACAAATTTGGAATAGTGTTTATGATATAGTCACAGTTTTAGTGAGGAGGTTTATGTGCATTTGTATGTCTGTGCCTGTGTATATATGAAAGGGCTCCGTGGGTCACTGATACACTGATATGTCTGGTAACCCCTCCTTCTCCATTTTTTAATTGTTTGGATCCTGTGCTCTACCCCATGTGGTTGATACATTAACAAGATTTTCATGCTCTGGGCCTCCAGTTGATTAATCATGAAAAGCCTCAAGATCAGAAGTTCATAGAAAGGGAGGCTATCTGCTTAAACTCCAACATTCTTCCTCGGGATGACTTGTACTTCCACTGGAAACCACTTTCTTTCACAGAACCTTGCTCTCTCCCCTGTATCATTAAACAAAATATGTGGATGTTAAAAGTGCCACCATTTGAATAATAACCCTATTGATTGGATGCTTGATTGTATTGTTGCTCATCATTATCACTATTTTGTGTGAAATGATAGCTTGGATATATTTGTCTAGACAGTTATATAAGATGATCTGAAATTAAAATATGCTTCAAAATATCCTAAAATATAGGAAGTGAGTTTTAAGTGAAGTAACCTTCGCCACAGGTACAGATGAAGGAGCCTGTGAGAAAAAGCACACTGCTGCTTAAATGCAGTTTACTGTCTGCTCCCAAAGGAGAGTTTGTAGATTCAAATAATGATTTGGGAAATAAATAAAGAAATCTATCTCACAGAGTTGAAGAAGCTCACTTCATATTGTAATATCACATAAGGCATCTTTCTTCTAGTTGATGACACAAAGATAAGATGTCAAGAATTTTGGTTTGGTTTGGTTTGGGGTCAGAGATGTGAACTCTAACAAGAAAGAATGAGCAGACTTTTGTAACAAAAATGCTCGAGAAACTGAAAGCATACCAGTATGATAGTGAGAAAAGTTTGAAGAGACAAAATCAAAGAGGAAGGGGAAAATTACCATGTAGCTGTAATAAAGAAGTGTGTGCGAGTACAATTTGGCACCCAGTGTCCAGAGTAAGAATGCCAAGCAAAGCTCCCAGCTATGTTGTGAAATATGCAAATATTTCCTTCAGCCAGATCTGGATGTCACACACCCTTCTCATCACTTGAATGAAGTAAATCTACCATGCCACATCCTATCTCCCTCATTTAATGAAAAGACCAACATACTTAGATTCATCCAAGATAGAATTCTAGACATTTACCTGCATCTTCAAATATTCTCCGAATGCTCTACAGACTCTATTTGGTCCATGTCATTTTATACCTGAACTTTCCTCTACATTTTTGACTTTTATTGCCTCTGTTCAGATATTCATCATTTCATGGAATGGTTTCCTGACAGGCTATTTTCCTCTCATCTCACATCTTCATATTGCCCTCTATACCATCACTAACCAGACACTCCATGCCCTAATATGACATCTCTTCTGGTACAACCTTCTATGACATATTTTACTCTGAATCAAGTTCATAATTCTTGGTATGACATCAGAGATCCTTTAACCTCATCCACTTCATTTTTACCCTTTATTGCATCATTTCTTGGACCCATTATTCTCCTCATACAAAACTGCTTGCAGTGCTCCTGCAAAGCCAGCCTATTTCACACCCTATGCTTCTACTCAATTTACCTATAATGCCCTTCTGCTCCCTTCTGATGGATGCAGGGATGATACTTATTGAAAGAGAGTTGATTCCCTGTTAGAAGATAAAGATCTATCATTATATTCTCTGTGAAGGTCTCTTTTCCTACATCAGAACTCTGTATTTTGTCCCAAATCTGCAGCTCTAACAATTCAATTCTCACTTATTTTCATATGCAGTAATTTCCTAGACCTTTATATTCAAAAATTCTTGGTGAAAATAAATTCAAATCAAACTTTCCCTAGGAAATAATTAGTGTTCCAAAAAAATTTAAGAAGAAACAGCATGTTACGTTTTTTTTTTGTTGGTTTTTTTTTTTTTTTTTTTTTTTTTTTTTTTTTTTTTTTTTTTTTTTTTTTTTTTTTTTTGTCTTTTGAGACAGGGTCTCACTGTGCAGTTCAGGCTGGCCTTAAGCTCACTTTGTAGCTCAGGCTGGTCTCGAACTCACAACAATCCTCCTGCCTCAGCCTCCCTAGTGCTGGGATTACAGGCCTGCACCACCACGCCCGGCTATGTTACGTATTTCTAGCCATCTATATAGTTATATAGGGGGTGGGGATATAAACTACTTTTACAGTGTATGCAGTTATATTAAGCTGTGACCACGGTGCTAGTGTGCTTTATATATTATGTAGAATTGATAACTTTCCAATGGAATACATGATCCTAAGAACTCATATGTATCTACATACATACATGTATGTAGATACATATGAGTTCTTATATACATATATGTGATACACACATTCAGACATAATCCATAATATATATTATTTAGCAATGTGTTCTTTTCATCCTTGTCCCATTCATCTTATTACTAAAATAGAACTTGCATTGTATTTTACCCTAACCAATATATAGTGGCCTTCTTTGTTTCATTTGATCCTTTTTCGTTTGAAGTTGAGACTGTTTGAGAACAGAACTGCTACTCCTGCTTTTTTCGGAGGTGCTGGGGCATGTAGTACTGTTTTCTATCCTTTGACTTTAAGCCTATGAATGTCCTTTTGAGTTAAGTGTGTTTCTTGGATACAGCATATTGTTGCATTTTATTTCCTAATCCACTGTGCCAGTTTATTTATCTTTATTGGTGAATTGAGTCCATTTGCATTGATGGTTATAATTGAAATGTGCTGACTTATGATTGTCGTGTTATTTACCTGTTGCTGTTCACTCCTTTTTGTCTTGTCTTTAATTGTTTGACCTATTCAGTGAGTTCCTTCTGTTCTCATTCGTGGAGTTCTAGTCATGTGGTCCCTCTCTAGAACATCTTCCAGTAGCCTGTATAGGGATGGCTTTGTCATTATGAAATTCTTTAGTTGTTCTTTGTCATGGAAGTATTTCACTTCTCCATCAAATGTGAAAGAGAGTTTTGCAGGGTACAGTAGTCTGGGCTAGAATTTATTTTCATAGAAGACTTGAAGTATGCTGCTCCATGCTCTCCTTGCCTTCATAGTTTGTGAAGAGAAGTTGTCTGTAATTCTCATGGGATTTCCTTTGAATGTGATCTGCTTCTTTTCTCTAGCCACTTTCAGTATATTATTCTTGTGTTGGATTTCTGGGATCTTGACTATTATATATCTCGGTGTGTTTTTAGTTGCGTTGAAGTTATTTGGTGCTCTGTATGCTTTGGTTACCTGAATGTTAGATTGTCTCCTCATATTTGGGAAGTTTTCTGCTATTACTTCTGCCCATATTCTTTTTATATCATTTGTATTGACTCCTTTCTCATTGAGGCCTATTAATCTCACATTGTTCATCTTGGCATCATCTTGTAGGGGATGGATTATTTTTTCTTGCATCTCGTTTTCAAGAGATCCTTTCTCACCTTTTCACTAGCTGCACCAGAGTCCTCAAGATCTGAAACTCTGTCTTCACTTTCACTCCAATGGTTTTGTATACTTGTGATTGAGATTTTAAGTTCTTCTATATCTCTTTGACTCTGCTTCATGTGATCTATTTCTTTCCCGTATTGCTCATTGAAGAAATCTGTTATATTTCTAATCTCCTCTATTTTTTATCTGTGTTTTCTTTAGAGGTAGCTATTAATTATTTTACTGCAGAGATTTTTTCCAAATTGGGTTTCCTCCATATATTCCTGGAATTGAATCTGTACTTCAGATGCTATGATTTCAAAGGTTTTCTTTTTTATTTCAGAAATTATTTCTTCTTTGAGTTCCTCTTTACCTTTCTGCTGTTGTTTCTTTGCTTGTGATTCTGTTAATTCATATGTTTCAGCTAAAATAGTGTTCTCTGCACCCATTCTGGGTGGGCATTGGGTTTCCCTCATATGTTTCTGGATTTGATTCATTACTTCTTGCTTTATCTCACTCTTAACCATCCAGCAAAAAAGTATAAAAATGAGGTGTATAAAATAAGGCCATAATAATAAGCTGAACTGTAAATGGCTCTAGTCAAAACTTCCTTGGAAAACCTACTAATATTCTGGACTGCTGGACTGTGTTGGATTGTTTCACTGAATTCAAACACTTATAATAATTGAATGACAATAGAATACCCATCTTTGACAGGACTAAACAAAAAAAGGGGATACAAAGAAGAACCATTCTGTGTTTGTATAAACAGTACAGTTAGGATAAATATGCAGTACTTCTGCATAATTCTATGAGAAGAAATATTTGCACTAATAGTGTCTGGACAGGATATCCTGTCAGCTTCTTGTACTATGGATAACCACTAGGAGGATAACAATGTAAAAATATTAATTATTGAACCTGTACTATAATTCAGTTTTTAAAAAGATAAGTATACTATGTTCTCTTAATTCATTGATTAGAGGCATCTGCTGTAATAGTGTTTGTAAGCAGAGTATCATGTATGCACCTTGTATAACAAAAAAACACTATGAAAACAATATGCAATGTGTTAATTATTGAATCTGTCCTCCTAATTTGATTTGAAACTGTCTCATCGCTATTTTTTCTTCAATAAAATGAAATAAAATAAGAACTTGCATTGTAATAATTCATTTAAATTATTCTTTATTTTTTATATTACATTAAAGTGGGACTTAGTCTCCTGCTGTCATGACAATCAGATTTTGATTCCAGGATAAAAAATAATAAACTCAGTGTTCAAATAGCATGAAATAGGAAATAATCATTTTAGTTTGCTTTTCACAGATGTATAATGTAATTTCATGCTTTATCATTTCCTGCCTGAATTATCAGAGAGTGAGTTTCCCCAGCAATTAGCCACATTCTGAAATTTTCTTCTATACCAAGTAGATATTCCCTTTGGAGATCTTTTCTACTTCTCTGTTGCCAATGAGAATATTTTAGTATCCAAGTATGGACATATTTTAACTTGCTTTCCATAATGGAATCAACCTGGGATGGGAATCAGTTAACTTATACAAGAGGTTTTATATATTTGGGTTGAAATTATATATACAAATCATTTGACACCATTTGTTTCTTATATTCTCCTCTTCAACCACATGTATGAGCTCCTCTGTTGAAGTGTTGGTCTCTGGGTGGAGGAAGCACAGGGAGAAAAGTATTATGGTTTATAAAAAGTTGGCCCCATCACTCATCTTAGTCTCTGAAGTAGCAACGTCAGAGGTAGAGCATGTGAGGAGACCAGATCGTGAGGGCTCTAACTTCACCAGTGAATTAATCCAGTCTTTGATTCATAGTTGATGGTTCTGCATAGAAATCTTGAAAACTTTAGAGGATGGGTTTCTTTAGAGGAAGCAGGTCCATGAGAATGTGACCTGGAAGGTTATGCGCTGTGCTGGGGTTTTTCCACTCACTTCCTGCTTGCTGACCACCATGAGGAGAGCAGCCTGCTCTCTAGAACCCCCTGGTGCAGT
Organism: Ctenomys sociabilis; assembly: GCA_004027165.1. Classification (NCBI taxonomy): domain Eukaryota; kingdom Metazoa; phylum Chordata; class Mammalia; order Rodentia; family Ctenomyidae; genus Ctenomys; species Ctenomys sociabilis. The sequence goes on along the minus strand of PVKA01013050.1, from coordinate 33,842 downwards.
GAAGATATGTCTCACCATGGTCTCAAAGTAAGAAATCAGCAGATTATGGACTGAAACTTCTGGAACCATGATCCAAAACAAACCTTTTCTCCTTAAAGTTAATTTTCTCAAATATTTTGTCATAATGACAGAGCAGTGACTGATACAAGGAGGGAGGGCAAAGAGGAGAACAGAAGAAAAGCAGCAATTGGTCCTAGGTTACTGAGATGTTCTGTTTGTTTTTAAAATTGGGGGGGCCAGGGAGATAGCTCAGTGGCATGAATGCCGACTGGTTAGTGTGCAACACCCTGAGTTCCATCCTTGGTATCAAAACTAAAAACTTTTGAATTTTCCTAAATATCTGGCAACATAAAAAAAAATACGTTAAAACCGTATGCTAAAGATCTAAACATTAAAACAGAAACACTCAATCTCCTGGAAGAGAAAGTAGGAGGAACTCTTGAAGACATAGGGGTAGGTAAACAGTTCATGAACAAACATATATTCGCACAGGAAGCACTTGAAAGAATCAACAGCTGGGATCAACTCTTCTTAAGGAGCTTCTGCGTGTCAAAAGAAATTGTCAACAGAGTGAAAAGACAACCCACAAACTTTGAAAATATCCTAATAAGCAATCAGACAGAGGACTACTGTCTAGAATATATAAAGAACTAAGATATAACAGGGCCCTCAAATTTAAAGACCCAATTCAGAAATGGGCATCTGACATGAATACACACTTCTCAGAGGACGAAATTAAAAAGCAAATAAATATATGAAAAAATGCTCCACATCGCTAGCCATTCGTGAAATGCAAATAAAAACAACACTGAGATATCATCTCACTCCAGAATGAATGGCTCTCATAAGGAAATCAACCAACAACAGATATTGGAGAGGTTGTGGAGAAAAGGGAACACTTCTCCACTGCTAGTGGGAATGTAGACTGGTACAACCATTGTGGAGGTCAGTGTGGAGACTCCTCAAAAGAGTAGGCTAGAAATCCCATTCAAGTCTGCTATGCCCCTACTGGGAATTTTCCGAGTGGAACAGAAAACTTTTTATCATAGTGATATATGTGTACCTATGTTTATAGCAGCGCAATGTGTGGTAGCAAAATCTTGGAAACAACCAAGATGTCCATCACATGAGGAATGGTTGAAAAAGATGTGGTATTTCTATATAATGGAGTATTACTTAGCTATTAAGAATGATAAGTTTGAAGCATTTATACTGAAGTGGATGCCACTTGAACATATACTACGTGAAATAAACCAGACACACATGTGTAAATATCGTATAGTCTCCCTAGTATAACAAGCGAAAAGCAGAAATACAAAAGGAAACGTACAACAACAACTAAAATCAATTGAGTCAGATAAGGCAAAGTGAATAGCATGTGCTACAGGATACTAATCAGCTTTTCTTCTGGATGGTTTAACAACCTAAGTTCACAAATCAGAGTTGGAGAAATAGAAGAGCCACAAGGCCAGCCAACATTTTGGCTCTAGCCTTTCAAGGTCAGCGAAGACTCAGGACATAGGAGAACCTGTACTGCAACATCATGAAAATCAGGTGAGCTCCAAATTTTCTGAACAAGGAGATTATGGAGCCACAGAGGAAAGAGATCGAAGTTCTGTAGTGTGCCTGGGGAGAGTCACATGGAGAGAAAACTTTCTCTCAAGCTCTCACAGAGAGCAAACTGGTCAAGCATTGGCCGTGACTCATTCACATGGATGACACAGACAAAGGATCTACAGAGTAATGTACAGGACTACAAGATAAACCCTGAGGGGACCTCACTGACCACATAAAAAACATAAAGTACATGTGTTGGTATATAAATCTTGCTCTATTTAGGTCTTTACCATCCAGCAGAAAAGTATAAAAATGAAGTGCACATCACGGGGCCATAATATTAAGCTGAGGTGTAAATGGCTATGGTTGACAACTTCTTTGAGTAACTCACTATTGGTGTAGAATGCTGGACTGTATTGGATTGTGTTATCGAGTTCAAGCACCTAAGTTAGTTGAATGACAATGGAGTGCGCACCTTTGGCACGTGTCGACAAAGGAAGGGGTATAGAAAGAAAAAATCATGATGTGTGTGTGTATGGACAGTACAGTTGGGATAGATAACGCTGTGCTTCTACATAATTCTATGAGAGGCAAGCTTTGCACTAATGGTGGTTGGACAGCATATTATGTTGGCTTCTAGTACTATGGTCATCCACTAGAAAATAATTATTGAATTGTGGATGTAATTCAGGTATAAAAAATAAGATAAGTAAACAGCTACACTCTTAATTTACTGATAAGAGACATCTGCTATAATAATGTTTGTAAGTATAATATCATGTATGCACCTTGTACAATACCAAAACAGTATGAAAACAGCTTGCAATGTATTAATTTATTGAATCTGTCTTGTTAAGGTGTCTTAAAAGTGTCTCATTGATATTTGTACTTCAATAAAATAAAAAATAAATTAAAAAAAATAAACCTTATGTTATGCACATAGGGACTATATCAATACATTTGCCTGTATTAAAGTAATGCATATTTATTTTATAAACCCTATGTGGTGATTAATATAACTTCTCTTTCAAATAATTGATCTCTTTGAATAACTTTCTATTGCTATTTATTTATTTTGCACTTTAGTAAGGGTCTACAGTCTCTCACTATATAGGTTGGACTTGTAGTGATCCGCCAGTGTTCAGCCTCCCAAAGAGCTGGAATTTCATGTGCACGCCACCATGCCCAGTCTTACTCAGCACACCCCGGGGACAGGGCCAGCTCAGCACAACTGGGATCGCACCCTGGCTGCTGCATCTGCCTAAAGAGGTGCTTTAAACTGCTGAGCTGTTTGGCCAGTCCTCTATTTGCTACTTTACTTTATTTTATATTATTTTATTTTATTTTATTCTATTTTATTTTATTTTATTTTATTTTATTTTATTGGTGGAACTGGGGATTGAACTCAGACCCTTGCACTTGCCAGGTAAGTACTTACTCTACTGAGCCATCTCCCTGGACCCTCTATTTGCCACTTTATAAACAGTTTCAGCGACATTAGTGAACCCTCAGAGGATATTCTTTGTCAATGTTTTAGTTCATCACATGTAATATTGTTCATTTCATTTTTTCATATGCTCTCTGACCAAGCCAGAAGTTTATAATTTCCTGGAAACTTATTTATTTCATGTATATTTTCAAGGCTATTTTTGTAGAGCTGAACAAAAATATCTCGAACAAATACCTTATTATTCTATCCATATGTGGTTATTCCCCTTCCTCGTTTCTTAAATATTTTGTAAAATATCTCTAACCACTTTCCTTAGAATATTTAGTAAATCATTTGTATGTTTTATTGTGTTTTGTTTCAATAACATACCTGTGAACTTGTTTAGCAGTCCTACCATTTTTATGGTTCATAATTGATATTTTCATGATAATTGCTGTATTCTTTCTATTTTTATCAGACTTTTAAAATTAATTTTCTTTGTCTTTCCTGATTTTTTAAATTCAGAAATTAATTGATGTCATTATTCTAGTGAATCCACACATATATTTAAATTAGGACTTTTTTTCTTTCTTTAAACATTTCTTTTGATTGATTCCAAGTGTTTTGATATGGAAAATTTTTATTATTGCTATTTTTTCACTATTTTCACATTCAGTTTTGTCACGGGTTTTTGTTTTATGATCTGAAGAGAATGAAAAATAGTAACCTGAAAAACTAATTTGAAGACAATAGTCAGCAGTGTAATAACAACTGTTGAATTCCTATTATTTTCCTCTGTAAAATTCTGTATCATTTCTAATTTTTTCTTACTATTTTTCATTCTTTTTTAAAAATTAAATTTTCTTTAGATAATACATTTATATCTGTAATTTTAGATTTTCAACATTTTTGTAACTAGCAAGCCAGTATTAATCTTAATAAAACAAGCACATTGTCACTGCTTTCCCCATTCTCCCTCCCACCATTTAATGCTATTTTTATAGTACATTTTTGACATTTTCTTGGTTATATTTTTCCTTTTGTACATCTTACATCTCTACTGTTGGCTAACAATTAAAATTATATCTTTTGCTCCGTGGTAATTTATAATGAACAAGTCACAGCATTAAAGTATCTTCCATGCTGTCCCCCTGCTTTTTCAATTTTAATTGCGCGTAGTTTATTTCTCTCTTTGTAACTACAAGGATGGGGATAACATATTGTGGGTGAAAGTAATCACTCTAGTAGGTGTCCAGCTTCTATTGGTGGTAGGTGACTCTTCTTAACCCAACCTGAAGCCAACATTAGGTAAAACTCTGCAAAGAAGAATCATGTGGTAAGAAGTATTTCCAACCGACTGTTTGCTTGGGGAGCAAATGTACTGCCAATTCACCTTTTCTGTTTCAATAGGAATAAGAGGACTGAAAGAAGAGAACGAAACCTGTGAAAGAGCAGTCAGACCCTTCTTCACTTGATTTGGCAAGAAGGCAAATAACCATAGCTCATGGCTCAGGTTCATAGCTCTGTGGGAGGTGAAGGAGGTTACTTGATGCTTGCCAAAAGAATTATGGGACACTGTTTCCTTCGACTTTTCCTCTTGCACTCCCAGCTAGAAGATAAACAAATTTTCTTTGCCTTTCACTCCGGTCATTCTTTCTTTCTTTCTTTCTTTCTTTCTTTCTTTCTTTCTTTCTTTCTTTCTTTCTTTCTTTCTTTCTTTCTTTCTTTCTTTCTTTCTTTCTTCAGTACCAGATATTTACCTGGTTAGTTCTTTCTAACCAGGTACTTATACCACTGAGCTATCTCCCTGGTACATGGTCATGATATTTTTTTTTTTTTTTACTTTCTACAAGCCTAAAAAGAATGCAGCCACTAAGAACTGAAGCTTCCAAAGCTCCAAGTAAAATTAATGTTTCTTTTTTTTAAGTTTATTATCTCAGGTATTTTGTTACAATGATGAGAAATACTAACATAGTATTCAAATATCAGAATCAGAATTGGATATTTTAATTATAAGTGTAGCATTGTACAGAAGTATTGATTTAGAACCTTTCCATAATGTCAGTGTAAAACCATACAGAAATACTGAAAACTAAGCTGTACACTTGAAATATAAGTAATTCCTATGTGTCTGTTATACCTTGCTGCAGTGAAAAGACATTATTATTAAATGAAATCAGCACATTATTCATACAAAAGCAAAACTACCAGTTTTTTGAGTAGCCTGTGATGTGTAAACCCGAGAAGTTTCATATATTTTGAATGGATGCCTTTTAGAATACTAAGTCAAATTTCCTTTCTTGCTGGCTATGGGCCTCTTGGAGAGAATCCACTAATTTCTAGTCACTTTTAGTTATTAACACTAGAGTCCAACATTACTTTTTCAATCAGACCCTTTAAATCTCTCCCTATCTCAGCTGAACTGAGAAGAGAGTCAGTTCAAGGACTGTGTTACACACTTGTTTATTTCCTTTTCTCTCTCCTGGACCCAACTACTGTAGTACTGGGAACAGATAGAAAGAAACAGAGAAAAGAAATATAGCCTTTATTTTTTGTAACACTTATGAAATCCTTCTTTCTTTGTTGTTATTCTTTCCTAGATAGTGCTTAGAGGCAGCAGATATATGTCATGACACAAAACTAGTTCACCCTTTCATACAGGTAGGTCTGGGAGTGTTTATTCCATGCTCAAAACTGGATGTGGCTCCATTTCTAACAGTTTCCTAACAGTAAACTTAGCATGACCTTGCATCAGAGATTCTCTTTCTTTAGACATGTCTGATCCAGTGTCTTAGAGAGCTAATACTAATCAAAGAGTCTAAGTCTATCCTTATGTAAGATTATCTCATTGACCTAAGGACCTCCCGCTAAGTCCCATCTCAAAGATTCAACTGCCAAGCTAGTGAACAACCTTTTAATGTGTGTGACTCTGGGGAGATGGTCAGATCCAAACTGTAGCACCTCTGACAATCTTTCAGATGATTAATTCTGCTTTTCACTCTGCCCTCCCCAAGCTAAGACCAGGTGCTATTTGTGGCACATTTGGAGATCCAAACATTGAAAGACTGTGTGTGCAGGAGCTTTCACTCTTGGCCTACATTGTAATCATGGTAAAAAGCCCAAGCGATCTCCTGTCTTTTTCTCTCAAGGTATTTTTAGGTATTCTTGGGAACACTTCTGTTTTTCTCAGAAAGTCTCATTATACAATTAGTAAACCCTTTTCACCTTTATTAGCTCAGGCTTGTGGCAACCCTACTTTCAACACTCACATAATTTTTGGATGAGGATTCGTCCTAGTACTTTTGTCAATGCTGAGATAAAATAGCAGATACCCAAAGTTAGAGGAGAAGTTTACTAAGTTCACAGTTTGTAGAGTTTTATCTAACTCAGATTTTTGGGATTAGGGTGGTACCAGTAATCTAGTAGTCACCCACCTTTAATTCAAGCACTTCACTAAGAATTAGCCACATAATCTAGATTGAGCCACCTCCAAAAAATAAACTGTATGACCACATGAAGCTTTGTGGGGACAATTACACATAAACCATAACATTTTCCAAATTAAAGCTCAGAGATGCCAAATTTCTTATCATGTTTTGTTTTTGGTCAGAAAGTCCATTTATGAAGTAGGCAAATAAGATTGTGCTAAACAAACTTTTAATTAGCGGACTAGAAGGGTAATCATTTTGCAATTTGGTTATGTATTACCATAAAAACCCACCCATAATCATGGTATGTTTTTCTTAAATAAATATGCTACATAACAATAAGGAATATCAGTAGTATGGTTACAAATTATCTGTAAATATTTAAAAGTTTAGAAGTTGGTATACTGGCCTCTCAATCCGAAATTGAAATTAGCATTTTTTCTACAAGTATCAAAATAGTCATTCTCAGCAGAAATTCTATAATGGAGAGCCTCAAGTAATTAATCCTAGTAAAGTCATGCAAAGCACTTCTTAAAATAGAATTCTTGTGAGAAAATAACTAAATAAATGCTGTCTTAGACCCAAGTCTTCTCCCTCTATAAACTAGAATTCTTTCTATTTTAAACAGAGGGAGCCTTGCTTGTGAGAAAAAATTACAGCCTTTCAGGATGGGATCAAGAGATCCAAGAGGTAAGAGCCCCATACACTGCCAGATCTTTGTGTCTATGTACTGATTTAAAATGGAACAAAGCCAAAAGGGAATCTCTGTTAGGCCTCCTTTATGTGAAGGAAAACATAAAATATATGGCTTATGGGCATCTTAAAAGGCAGAAGAACATTAAGTAATGAAAAAGATTATGAATTCTATAGAACAAGGCAAAGGGCTATGGTGTGACAAGATAAAAATGTATTCATACCTCTGTGTTGGTGGAAGGTTCTGGTGTGTCTTTTGGTTGCAGTTCTCTAGAGTCAAAGTGGCAGGGCAGTCTTCCACTCTTGAGGTCCAAATAACAAACTTGAGCATGCTGATATTGATGAAAACAAAATGACTTATCCAGGAGAAAAGTGAGATACATTCACTTTCTCACTTTCTAGCATCACCCTCCACCTCACTAATTTCCACCCCCAATACGACCTATGGGTCCCATTGTACTAGGAAAGCTGAAAATCACTCCTATTAAGGAAACACTATTAGTGCAACCACCCTTAATAGTGGTGGTTGGACAGGATATTATGTTAGCTTCTAGTACTATGGACAACCACTAGGAAAATAACAAGGTAGAAAGTATTAATTATTGAATCTTTAATGTAATTCAGGTATAAAAAATAAGATACACAAAGAGCTACACTCTATTTACTGATAAGAGACATATGGTATAATAATGCCTGTAAGTATAATATCATGTATGCGCCTTCTATGATATCAAAACATTATGAAAACAGTTTGCAATGTATTAATTTATCAAATCCATTTTGTCAAGGTATCTTAAAACTGTCTCATTGATATTTGTACTTCAATAAAACAAAAATAATAAATAAATAAATAAAGGAAACACTATCTGTAAGGCTTGGACAGTGTACAAGTTATGGACAAAACGTTCTGCTCACTGGGGCAGGGTAAGGCTCTGGAAATTCAGGCCCACTGAAGACCTTTCTTTACCCAGCCCTAGCTCCAGAAAGAATGGAGCACAGTGAGGAGTGGTTGGGTGCAGAACAACTTAATCAATGTAGTAAAATATTCCCTTGGCCATTTCATCAAATGACACTGGCAACGGGTGCAACTTCTCGTCTCTTGCATCCATTAAATGAAGAAACAGTATACCTCCTTCCCCGCACATGAAGTGGGAAGAATGGTTAAAATGTGCTTTTCACACTTTGAATTCACTTCGAGGAGAGTTTCTGTATAAATAGAACTTAGGATATATCATGATTCTGAACATCCACATTTCTTAATAAGGCAGAAATTTTGCTGCGGGAAGCAGGGGAGGTGGTTATGAAAAGTATCATGAATACTTGAGACTGCCCACTGAGCAGACTGTGGAAACTATTTCCATTTTCCTCTGTACTTTATGCACTTTCCCAACACAGAAATTAACTTTGAAAATGCTGGCATCTGCTGTCCACTCATCGAAAGATTCAGTTCCAGACCAACTGAATGACTTTTTGCTAAAATAACATTTAATCTTTAAACCTTTTGCTGAATGTAAAGCTAGATACCTACTGGAAAGGTTAAAACATATAAGGGACATCCTGGTAGCTAAAATTAGGCGTGATCCTAATAGCAAAGGTTGAGACCCACAGTGAAAAGGTGAGGAGCCACCTTTGTCAGAACATCCTGACCTTTGCTTTGCTGTTGGATTCTTACAGAGCAGCAAGCACAGCATGTCTTGCTTACAACTGCGCTTTCTCATCTCTGATGCTGTCTTAATTTAGTATTTCGAAACACTATGAAATACAGTATGGGTGGAGCTTCTCTTTTTAATTATATCCCTGTATGAGATTTAAAAACAAAAATGCATAATCCCTGGTACTATGTTACGTGGGTGTTTCTTCTCCTGCTCTAGCTGGAAATAAGTGTGGCAATTTCTATGAGCCATTTTCCTCTGGGGAAACACAAAGCATGAGGAAAATGACTTCAGTTCCTTCTCAGCTACCTCTAACTTCTTCTTCCCAAAGTTTAGGAAGCTGCAAAAACTTCAAAATGCAGACTAGAAGTGAGCGAACTCTGAATTTTAAAAAAGGGATTACATTTATTCATGGAAATCTCTGGTGTAGATTGAAAAATCTCACTTTCTGACTTTGCCCCAATTTTTGTGATGTTCTAACTAGAGAAAAATAAATTAATATTAAAAAAAGACAAAGTTGGAAAGATTAGCCCACTAGCCTTTGGTGAAAGCTTTTTCTTAAATTTGTCCTTAAATATGTGACAGTCTTTGATAGGAAATAATTTCCATCATATCACAATAAACAGGAAAAAGGCATCCATGCTATATCTTTATGGCAGAATATGCATCTAGTGGGCCAAGAATCTGCAGTCCTGTTACATGAGAAAGAACAATGGTGTGCATTTCATCAAGGCACCTTATCAAGGTAGGGAAATTCAGGTTATGAGTTAGTGCAGCCACCTCTCCTAGATCATCGGAATACACTTGGTAACTGGGAGTTACCCAAGGAGCTGCCAATCAAATGTCCATCTCATTAACAAAGTCCAAGTTGCAAGTTGCAACAAGGTTTATCCACCTGATTTTAACAAGGTTTATGCAGGCTCATAGAAGTTTATCCACCTGACAGCTGTCTGTCTGCCTGTCTGTCTGCCTTTCTGCCTGTTTCTCTCTCTCTCTCTCCCTACTCCTAAGAGTTTTCTACCTTCATCTTCTCATCTTCTCTTTATAATACTAAAAGCAACTTTTGTTTAATGTTTTCATAGTGATATTTATTTGTTTAGTTTTTGCCTTATTCCAATTTTTTATAGATCATGGCATGTAATATTGTTTAAAATTTCAGAAATCTATCCATTTCACGTACTGCTTGTCATGACATACCAATTACTGCCATACTATCTCCCAAGTATATGTTTGTTAAAAGAAAAGGCAATAAATGAAAACAAGGTACAGGAAAAATAGTCAAAGGACAGTCCTGCTACAGTGCTATATATGGTTAGATTTCTTAATTTCTGTGTAAAATTATATAACTGTTTATTCATATTTTTCAAATTTTTTAAATATTTTTTAATTTTTATGTTCATATTCTGCAGGGACTTAAAGTTTAACATATCAATACCTCATGGAAAATACCTGTTGTATATTATGTCCAAGATGTATGACGTGCAGACAGATAGTTATGTCAAATCCCCTTGGGATTTAACCTGAAACCCTATACCGAAGTTTGTAGATCCTTTGTGTCAGCCATGTGGATGAGTCATGGCCGTTGCTTGACTAATTTGCTCTCTGTGAAAGCCAGAGAGAATGTTTTCTCTGCATGAGAATCTCCTTAGGCAAACTCTACATCATCGATCACCCAACTGCATATATTATAGGATAATAATAAGCTTCTCTTCTGGAGGTTTGACAACCTAAGTTTGCAGACAAAAAATCAGAGAAAAAGAAGGGTGTCAAGGATAGCCAACATTTTGGCCCTAGCCTTTCAAGGTCAGTGAGGACTCAGGACATAGGAGAACCTATACTATAACATTATGTAACTCAGTTGTGCCCCAAATTTTCTGATCAAGGAGATTATCGGGTCACAGAGGAATGTGATCAATGATATAGAGTGTGCCTAAGGAGAGTCACATGGAGAGAAAACATTCTCTCAGGCTTTCGCAGAGAGCAAATTGGTCAAGCAATGGCCGTGACTCATCCACATGTGTCTACAAACTGTGGATAGGGCTTCAGGTTAAATCCTGAGGGGATTTGACTGACCTTATCAGATACAAAAGTTATATTTCTTGTTATATAGGTCTTGCTTTATTTTGGCCCTAATCATCTAGAAAAAAGCATGAAAATGAAGTATATAAAGTAAAGCCACATTAATATACTGAGCTGTATAAAGCTCAAGTCAACAACTTTGGACATTTCCAGTCTTATGGAAAATCCACTACTATTATGGACTACTGGATTGTATTGGGAGATTCTGCTGAATTCAAGCACCTACAATATTTAAATGACAATGGAATGCCCACCTCTGACAAAACGAACCAAAAAAGCATGATAGAAAAGAACGACCCTTTTGTATCTGTATATTCAAAATAGTTAGGATAGATATACAACTCCATTCTCTTAATTCAATGAATAGAGAGATTTGGTATAATAGTGTTTGAGACAGGATATCATGTCTGCATCTTGTACAATGAATAATCACTATGACAACATTATGCAATGTATTAATTCTTGAAAATATGCCAGTAATTGGTTGTGAAACTGTCTCGTTGTTTCTCAATAAAATTATTTTAAAAAAGAAATCTATCCATTTCTCCTCTGAGAAAGAATAAGAATAGTAAGGAAAAGAAACATTTCTGTAAAACTGCAGACATTGCTAAGCAGAAAAGCATCCTGTGATTGCTAAATACAGTGCAGCTCAAATAGAGATAAATAGATGTTTGGAAAGCATGGTTTGTGATAGAATTTTGAGGAATGGAGCAGAGTTTTGTTTTTCATAGCAGGTTGTGTGAATTTAACTTAATCATTTGTCTTACTACTATTACAGACTACTGGACTATATTGGATTATTTTGCTGAATTCATACATCTACAATGTTTAAATGGCAATGGAATATCCATCTCTGACAAACTAAGCAAAACAGGGATATAAATGAAGGACCATTTTGTTTCTGTATGTACAAAATAATTAGGGTATACATACCACTATGTCCTCTTAATTCAATGAGAAGAAAGATTTGTACTGATAGCGCAAATGTGGATAAGATATCGTGTCTGCATGTCATACTGTGAATAACCACTATAAAGACAACAATATGCAATGATGGGAAGATCTAAGAAAGGCACAATGTCAATTACTCTCCCCACCAAAGAGGCCAGTCTCAGGTAAATCCCGAGGAAAGAGTTAGACTATGCATGTATGACTATGTCTAGGTATGACTATGTATATGACTATGTATATGGAGGGTGCATATTATGGCTTGTGTTTAGAGGTCCACTCAAAGCCTCATGTGGTTATAACTGGGGCTTTTTATAATTGTTTTAACTCTTAGTTATATTTTGCTTAAATTAATTTTCAGAGAACTAGCTTTATGTTTAGTTAAATGTTATACATATCTTTGTAATATTTGAAAAAAAGCTGCAAGACAGAATCATGAATAAATTAGTACAATACAGGCAAACTTGGGACCCTTAAGAATTCATTAAAAGAACATTTCACTTATGGGTATGTGGCATTGAATCTGGAGTTAGAATATGTGATTTCAGGTCCTAAATTTTCTCATATTTGTCCTTAAGCAAATTACTTCCTGAAGTCTCAGTTTTCCTACCTGTGAAGTGATAGTAGCAGTAGTACCTAGGGGGTTGTGAAGAAAATTAAATAACATAGAAATCATGTCAGTCAGTGCAAATCCAGTGTTGAGACTTGGTAGTTCCTAGCCCCCAACAAATCTTCAAATTTTGACAGACTTGAGAATCTGGTTTTCCAGCTCACCAGTTATTTGAAACAGCAAATTACAGTGTGGGAGGCTGATAGAAGAAGTTTCAATGATTTTAATAAAAAGTGACAGCAGGTAAACTGATATGGAGAAAGCAATAGAGGGAAAGCTGAAGAACAAATGAAAACTACAAAAAAAAAAATAATAACCTGAGACATTTAATTCAGCAATAAACAATCTACAAACTTCAAAAAGATAAGAAATCACAACCAAAACCCAGAACTATAAAAGATATTCTTAACAGAAATATTGAGGCTCTGAATTTTGCGCTACTGAAGGTAAGTCCTGCCCTAAGTCTTCAGGCAAATGATTGAGAGCACCAAGAGAAAGGAGCTGGCCCCTTTGTGCATAGATCCACGCAGAGCATTTAGACGATCTTCACAGTAATTCAGCGATGAATATATTTTTAGTCTATCTCACAGAGTAGAAAACTGAAATATAGAAGTGTGACCTACATTACCAAGTTCATTTGAGATGGTATGTAACTTCTGTAAGTTCTTTTTATCATGTGATTTTATAAAGCTAAAACATTTGAAGGAGTGTATTATAATCTAAAAATTATTTCATGCAGAACCACATATTCTCCTATTTGTTATGGAAAGGGATGATACAAAATGCATCAGCTTAGAGACTTTAAGGCCATTACAGGAGTGAAACGTAAGTTATTGTGTCAAAAATATCTGCTATTAGCTCTTCCACCAACTGAGATGCATCCTCTCAAAACCGATGTCCTAATTCCTGCAGCTCTTACTGTAAATCCACACAGAGATACCACACATAAGGGAATGATTAAGGTAAAGTGAGGATGTAAGATTGGGTGTCATACAATAGACAATAGAGGTTGTTCTTTGAAAAAAAAAAAAAAAAAGGAAAAGGCACCAGCATGCACATGCACACGGCAGACAGTCTAGAGAGGGCATGGTGAGAACAAAGGCATCCACAAAACTCAGTCTCAGGAGAAACCCAGTCCTCCAACACTATCATCATGCAATTTAAGTTCCTACAAGTGTAGATAATAAACTTCTGTTGCTTAAAACTCTCAGCCTATAATATTTCATTATGGCAGGCCCAGTAATCTCATACAGACCCTTTCCTGCCTCTATTTTGTAGGGATGAACAATTCTGTTACAATGACTCATGGAGCCTGTAAACTATAGCTTTTCAAATAATCAGTGTTAAAATAATGATGTGTGTAAATCATCTTGCAGAAGAAAATCAATGTCTAGCATTTTATGTGTCTAGGAATTTCATTCTCTATGCTTATTTATGATTTTTTAAGACCAATATAAGCATGGCATATATTACCTTTATTAATTTTCAATATTTATATGGTGATAGTTTGTCTTCTAAATAGCACTGTGGTTCATTATTCACATAAACCATATTATCTAAGAAGACTCACAGTTTCTTCCTTTTCCAGGTAGAATTTCTCCTTCTGTTTAGGTTAAAAGCATTCCAACTGTGCTTCCCTGGCAAGCAAAAGGGCCTGAGTTCAATCCCTGGTTCTGCCAAAAAAAAAAGTTCCCACCAAGGTTGTCATCTTACTGTACATGGATTCCTAATGTCCACTATATAATCTCCCCTCCTCTAATTTATACTGCTTTAATGTTCCACCATTTTCAAATAATGTAACTTTTAACCAATTAAAACTTTTAACAACTCAAAAAGTGAATAGTAAGTCTTCTATATCAAATGAAATTTACTTCCTGAATCTTAAGGCGCTCTCCCAATCTGACCCATCCCTTCTATCCACTCACACAGCTGCTTGTTTAATGCTATTGTCTATTATTCTTAAATAAGAACTTCTCATCAATTCCTGAATAAGCCTCTTTATTGTTTTGGCTTCACATAATTGTGTAAACATTCCTACTGCTGCATCTTGAAGGTATATTGTCTTAAGATCATTCCAAGTCTTAAAAGTTATTTAATACAAAACTCCATATAAATTTCATCCTGAGAAAACTACTTCCTTGAATGTATCACAGATCAGTTTTCTATGTCCCTAGGCAAGCACACCTTACATGTCCTCCTCCTATTTTTCAATAATTTGGTTGTATAGATGGATACAATCGATACGAGCGACCCCAGGTGTTCATTCTACTGGTATAATTACTTAAAGATTACATTTTTCATAGTTTTTGAATTCATTAATTTAATTGTCTCATCTGTACACATTAGTTACACCTACTATTTTCCTGGGCCTGGAAGCTGAGTCTTGGAAGTCAGTCATGGAAACATGAAAGAGGTGCAGCAATTGCTCAGATGACACTGACGATCTGTGAGTAGGGAGAGAAGCAAAGGAAAGGGTGCTGGCTGGTGAGTAAATCCACAGGAGCAGCTGTGCTGCTGCTTTCAAATTGTTGTGTTGCTTTCTGGCTTGGAGGATGACACACAGAAGAGACTACTGAGCTCAGCCTCTGAGAAGGGAGGCGCACAGTGGGAAACACTACTTGCTTGGCACATATTTAGGTGAAGGATTCATTGACCTCAATATAGAAAAGGGATTTAAAGTGCTGATAAAACCATGGAAACAAAGTTATGTTTTTAAAAAATGAAGAGAAGTAGGCCAAGGAAGAAATCAAGTAGGCAAAAGAGATAAAAACTGACATGACAAATGGAAAAAAAAATGTAGCTATTATTTTTGACAATAATATTTAGCCTTGAGCTTCTCAGGAGACACTGGAAAGAGAGAAACAAAAACATGACTCAAACCTTATAGAATAACAGGAAGATACTTATGTTTCCCAGTGAAGACAATTTATCTTTATTTCAAACTGAAAGTACTTATCTCCTGGGGAATTATATAGAGATCTGGGGATACAATGGAAAATGTTCTCATCAACGTTGTATGGCTAAAGTAATTGACTGTGTATAAATATTTCCTGCATTACTGCATAGCTTATGTAAATTTTTATTTACAAGGAAAATTCATTGAATCTTATTTGAAGAAAAGTATATAAATCCCTCATTAGGAAGAAAATAAGAAATATAAAAGCCTTTAAGAATAGCTATTGAATGAAGTACTTGGTAGCCATATCTTTAGCACTAAGAATTCTCCCTTAAATTCTTCTCCAAGGTCTGAGTTTGTCCTTTTACCATCCCTTTAAAAGAAGATATTTCTTTTGAAAAAATAAATTTGATGGTTTTACTTTCTTGACAGGATAAGAGCACTCTTCCCCTCCTTTGTACTTTCCTAATAATTTAGGAAATGATTTCAAATGTATATGAAGAAGTCATATATGATCATTCCAAATGATCCCCATAGAGTGACTGAGCAGAAAGACTACATACTGTATTCATAAATGTGCATTTATACATTCAGAGAGCCAACTCATGGCTTTCTGCTATGGCAAACTTAAAAATAAAACTATTATATATATATTTACTTTTCTCTGAAACTTAAGTAGAAGACTGTCCCCTTTTGCTTTGTTTTATGGCTTATGTTCAGCTATGTCCCCGGAACCTCATGTGGCCATAGGTTGGGCTATGACAGTTGTGGCTGGTCTAGAATATGTGAGATTAGGACTGATTGGAGTAGCCTGGAATAAAATATAAGAGCTAGAAAAAGCTGTGGTCCTTCCTTGTTGCTTTGCTACCATCTGCGTAGCATGAAATATTTTTCTTCTATGATGTCTGTCTGGTACTCCCACAGGTTTGCTCCTGCTTCGCTAGTAAGTGCAAAGCCCCTTCCATGTAAAAGGTAAGTTTTCTGTCAGGAGCACAGAGCAAAATGGCCAGCATAACTGTGTAGTTTGGCCTGGTATAGGCTGAGTTCCAAGGACTCTCAATGTCATCTCCTTATATTTTATTTTTACTTGACAGACTATTTTACTGACTTTCCTAGATGCTGCTATCTAAGTCATTTAATTGAAAATTGTGAGAACAATACTTGCACTGACTTTACAATGTTCCCAGGATGTGAAAAAGAAAGCTATTGCAATTCCATTGCTATGTGTTGTACCATTTGTTTAGCAATAAAGTAAAAAATTATTTCTTCCATGTATTTTGACCCATTTTCCATGCCAATTGCCTCTGTTGCTTTTCTTTGGCTTCCTTTAATCATGATATATAGCACTGGAGAAAGAAGCAATAGAAACTGAATAAGATCCTGCTGACCATGGCAAGCTTGCTGGGTATCCGGTGTGCAGGCCTTATATTAGACAGCTTGTCACTGGAACCAGAGGGGGGAATTGTATTTAAATGATGAATGAAAAGCATCACTCATGTGGGAGATTTGGACCTTCAGAGGACAGACCACTGCCATGTACTTTTTCCTACAAAATTCCATGGTATATAGAAAGATAAAGAAGACTTAAGTTTTACAGAAAAGACTTAAAGTAAATGAAAAACAAACTTGTTTGCTGAATACAGAGACTTGTGGTCCTTATAAAAGTCTGTAGGATAATAGGCTTTTACCCTTGACCTAAGATGCTGTATTTTAATTAGTCATGATATTCTTAAAACCCTAGGCCAGGAATCAATGACCTTTTTTACAGAAGACTAGAGAGTAATTTGAGCTTTGTAGACTAACCTGGCATTCTCACAAGTAATCCTTTTTGCCATTGTAGGGTAAAAATAGCCCTAAATAGTTTAAAAACATATGAATGTGACTGTGTTCTAATAAAGTTTTATTTATAAAAATAGATGGGGGGTCACATATGTCCTACAAGATGAAATTTTGTCATCATCTCTGTTTCTACTATAAATGAGGTCATATGCTAGTTTCTGTGATGCCAAAGAAGAAAAGGACACTCAAGAGGAATTAACACAAAAAAGAAGGTAGTTAGTTCATTCTTAAAACAAACATTTACAGGATATTAAGCAAAGGAATTAATATTCAGGAATCAATAGGTGAAAACACAATGCTTGACACATTAAATGCCTTCCTGCAGCAAGAAGCCTATAGACAGATGTGAAATGAAAAATTAAACCAAGGTAAAGAATATGATAAATTCTATAATTTATGTGATAAATTCTATAAGTATAAGGTGTTATAGGAAGGCATTGGAAGGCAAACCATAACAATCTGTAAAGCTTTCTCCTATTTCCTACCAAAATATTCAGTAGTAACTCATAGCTTTAAAATCCTTTCTAACCATATAATTATAATTCTCTAACAAAGAATTATTCTCATATTTCCTCTACCTTTATTTGCACTCTTTTTAATACTTTTTGTCATTCATTGATAAGTGTCAACTCAATTTGTGCAGGTTAGTTCCTATAGAAATACTTCCTCTTAAAATTATATAACAGTAGACTAGAAAGGAGCCCTTCCAAATTATCTGGTGGGGCTCTCTACACATTTCAATTGATGGATAAGGAGGCCTGGAATGGCAGGATGGTGTGGTCCAAGACACTATGGAAGAATCAGGCTTAGAATGTGGATTTGACACCTCAGCCTGTGCTAATTCCTGTATAATACCTTAAATTCAGAAACAACATTACAGGTGGTAACAGGAAAACCACAATGTGATCTTCACGCAATGATTCTTCCTCTCACCATGCTGGTATTTGATGCTTAAGTTCTGCCTCAAAATATTTTCTCTTTCATTAGCTGGAAAATCTCTGAGTTCAAATTTTCTCAAAGTTCATTTGCTTTCTTGCCAGGCAGGTATTCTCATATTACTGCTCTAATTATAATTGTGTAGGATGTTATTGGTTTAAACAAAAAAGAACCTCAGTCTATATTTAGATAAAAGCACTCAACACAGCAGGTAGGTGATTATAAATGTAAATCTGTAATTATAAAAGTTCCTCCTGCACAAGTAGAATGTATATTTCTTGAAACTTTTGATTTTTGTCTTACACTGTTTTGTGCCTCTATACATTCTTTCAGGCCTGAAAACAGTAAATCTGGCTAGACTTTCTGGAGTTCGCTTGGTAATGAGAGGAAGAAAAATACCCAAGGAAACAAATTAAAACCTCATACTTGTGATTTTAGCTTTTTCATCTTTCTGAAAGCAAAGTCTTAGGCTGTTTGTGGGGTCAGGGAGTCTGAGAGATCTCATCAGGTGATCCACAAAGCATATCTACTTCCATAGCAATTGACAGTATTGACTTCACAGTGTTGGTAAGTGTGCTTGTTAAGCCAAGAACAGTGGAAAACCTAATACCTTTGCATGAATCCAGGGAGTGTCCACCTGTGCTAGTCATTATCATATTGTTCATGAACATAGAGTTATAGTAAGAGAAGGGAGGGAGAGAATGATAATTGGATTTATAGTACATAATAATCTCATTTTTTGAGTAACTGGGTGAAGGTAAAGTCTTCAACCACAAGAAATGTTAAAGTGATAAGACTATTAACTCCCTTGACTCGATCAGTATATATTACATACTGTATTGAAATGACTCTGTATCCATATATATATATATATATATATATATATATATATATATATATATATATATATATAATTACAAAGTGTTGATACAAAAATTAAATGAATGGCCTTCATGAAATAGTGAATTGTATATATTAAAGTAGAACTCAACACTTACAAACACAATTTTAATGATGTGTGTAATAATATCAAAATAGTTCTGCCACAGAGTCAGAAATACCCTGGAGAGGAAGCAGTCATACACTGGTTAGAGATCGGCTGAACTAACCAAATATTTCATCACATTCATTAATACTACCACCTATCTTACCAAAGAAACTTGCATACGAGAAGCTATCAATTTCATGGTGGCAAGATGAAATTCTCCAGATGGTACTCTGGAAAAAAAAACATTTTGGCTTTAAGGAAAACCTGAAAAACTAAAGATTTTGGCTTGGGTATCTGGTGTACATTTTTCTAAAAATGAAAACTAAAATACACATAGCATTTGAAGAAAAAAAACTCACATATTTTGTTGCCAATAATAAAAATTTGAAGTTTCAGAAAACAGTACCGTCTGGAGAATTTCATCTTGCCACCATGATATTGACAGCTTCTCAGTATGTAAGTTTCTTTGGTCAGATAGGTGGTAGTATTAACGAATGTGATTATTTGATACTGTAAAGTGGAAACCATGAGATAATGCTAGCAGACAAAAATCGAGAGAGATGAAAGATTCAAAGTGCAAAATCATCCAATTAAGTTTAATGTAACAGAATACGTAAAGTTCACTGATATCATTTCAGACTCCACGTTGCAATTAACCTTTAAGATGTAACTACTTGTCAAGTTTTGTTGTACTACCAGGAAAATATAGCTATACTAATTTGCATTCCTTCTTTTCCCATTTATCTACTTGTGTAAGGCCCAATTTTCTTCAAAAAAATACCAGAACAACACTCCCCAAGATATCAATGGAAAAGTAGATAGTTTAAAAAATGCAAAGAGTCTGGGTGTGGTGGCGCACGCCTGAAATCCAGAGTTTGGGAAGGTGAAAAAAGAGGATCACTATGAGTCCAATCCATGTAGTGAGACCCTGTAGACCCTGTACTATACAAAATAAAACAAAAAAGTAAATAAATGAATATAAATAAATATTTAAAAAATGCAGTGATCTTGCAGTAAGCAGAAACAAAGATTTTTTTAAGTGCAACATAGCACCCTTCATTTTTACTCAATTTTTAGAAAATATAGTCATTTCTCATTAAAATGTGGTATTTATGTTGATGTACAGTGGATTATTTTATTTTGAATGTTAATAAACATATTAATTTCCATTATGTTGAGTATTAATACTATAATGCACACGAACACAGCTCTTTGTATTCTCCATGATTTTTAAGAACATAAAAGATTACTAAGGTGAAAAGTGAAAAAAAAATCCCTGTCATATGCCATAATTTTTATCTTTATATGCTCTTTCTAAAACTGTATCTATCACCTTCTCTTGATTGTTTTCAGAGCGTCTAGTCCAGCCTCCCATTATTGAACTGACTGTTGTTTTCTGCTTTCTTCTTCTTGTTTTCTGTAGCGTTTGCAGACAACAGTGTCACAGTCCTTTTCACCAGTTATACTTTTTCCTGTTCTCTGACTTCTCGAACTGTGCTTCTATCCAGCTATTCATAATTATCCAGCTATTCATGATTTTTTTTCTGATCTTCCCCCACGCACTTGACATGAGTCATCAAGCATTTTAAAATACTAGAAGCCCTCCACCCCATTTAAATTCCTCCCCAAATACATTCCTGTTGTTTTTATTTTCTATATTTGTATTTTAACAAGGAAAGGGTAGAATGTGTTAGTAAACAATACATAATTTTTTAAACCTTGGAAGAGTTTTTCTCTGACCAATATATTAGAACTAGTTGTCTATTTCTGCTAATGACTAGCTTTTATTTGTGAGTTGATTGCTCTGATAATTTGTGTTATTGTTCATCAAATGTTCACTCTCTTTGTTTATCACTGTTGGCAGAACATACTTTCCTGAATCTTTGGAGTGACTTTGGTAAGTGGGTATTTGCAGATATCATGCAATCAGTAGCTTTAAAGTGACTGTGTGGTATGCTTGACCCTTGCACGCCTATATATGGCAACCTGTGTGCTGCTAACTTGCAGGCTGAGATGGAGCCCCCTAATGAGCCCGGCCTTCATCGGCAGGACCGCAGTCAGCCAGAGACTTGTGAGAATTGCGCTGCTTTTCTTGGAACATTTACGTTAGTAGCTTTGTTATAGTGTAACTTTTCCTTGTCTCTTTGAAACAAAACACCTTACCTTTCATAAAAACACCTCTTGCCAATCTTCTAGTTCTCTGCCAAGGATCAGGACTCTATCTCTTTGAAATGACAAGGATAAAGAAAAATAGCACCCTTAGCTGTCAGATTCTATAGGAGCATGGACCCTAACTTCAGCAGGCAAGTGCCCCAAGCTATAAAACTGTTTCCTGTCTTGAAGAAAGTTTAGGGACACAGGGACATCATTTAGCAAATGCACAGAGCCTGCTCTCATCTTCACCCCCACCCCCGGGCTTTAAAAACTCTCCAGCCTTTTGTTTCAGTGATGCTCTGAACTCTTTTGTCTACCTGGTCCATTTTATATTCTCAAGTGAGAGTTCTGGTTTTGTGAATCAAGTACTTGTGTTGTAAGAATTCAGCACAGGGAAGATCTGTATTGTGGCATTATTTTTCAATTGCTGACGTGGAAGTTTGGTTGCTTAGTTGATTATACATTTCCTGTTTAAAATTATTTTTTAAACTAAGATATGAAGAGAATAATATAGACATATTAGCAACATGGAGATAATAATAAATGAGGGAACAAAACCAAAGAAAAGAATCTAATGCAAATTGCTCAAGAATGCTCCACAGGCAAGCATCAAATTAAGGTCACAATTAGTCTTTGCACCAAAGATTTCAAAGAATAGTGAGTCCTACCATAAGCATTATCTGTAATTAGAAGGATCCTAGTATTTTGGGGAGAGACATATTTCTCAGTATTCAGCATGAATGTATGAACATTTATATAGTATGAAATAAAATATTTTTTAAAGGAATCTAGTGAGAAGTTCAAAAATAGCTGTAGCTGGGCCAGGGACGTAGCTCAGTAGAATAAGTGCTTATCTGGAAAGTGCAAGGACCTAAGTTCAATCTCTGGTTCTGCAAAATAAATAAAAATAAAAATAAATAGCTATGGCTTTCTTTTAGTGCCCTGTGAGAAAATGAAGAGTGCTTTGTTATATGATGAAGGCACTTCTGTGGAGACACAAAGGCACACAAATTTCCTCTGGTTCTAGCACAAGAGCAACAGGAGAATCCACTCTCCTCTCTTCTCCACATCCTCTGTAGTACTGGATATTTTTTCTTGCTTGAGCGTTTTGCATGTGGGTTTTGCACTGCACTGGTACACCATCTGCACTCTACCTGCAAGTAGTTATTATACAGTAATCTCCATTTCAGATACAAGGAAATTTAGGAGAATTAAGTTATTCAGTCCCATTTTATCTGACTGTAAAGGCCATGCATGCTCACTAAATTAAACTACTTTTTGTAGAATCATAATTTCTAACAAATTTTTCAATCATAAAAATTAACTTCATTAGAAGTTATTAAGACTTCTACATCAGAGTTTCAACAATACTAAAATCTATAGTGTCTGATCTGTTCTTGTCTGTACCAGCTATTGCACAAACCTCATTTGTTGCTTATTAAATATACATAGGTTAGCCTGAGAGATTGACCCATAAAGCTTTAAAGGACAGAGAATCCATACTTTCACCAGCTACACCAACTTTATCTAAAAGAGGGTCAGATTTGAAAACCACTGCATTAGACTGTGCCTTTGAAATAAAAATTGTTTCAGCTTGGATTTTAATCAGGGTAGAGTAGTACAAACATGCATCAATAGCAAATCCTGAAGTTTATGTATTTTGTTTAATGCATTTAAATGAGACCCTTATTTTATAAGCCAGCCAAGTAGATTAAAAAGTTCACAATTTAATGTTCACGTGGAAATTTTCCAGTGAGAAGACAGATAACTTAGGAGAAACACCAACCAACAGGCAAAGCCAAAACATTCTCTGACAAGCAGTTTTAGTCCCTTGCAAAAGACTGAATTCTCATCTGGTGGAAGTTCTGTAACTCTGTACCTCAGAGAAAGGAAGCAATGGACCACTGAGGATTTTAGGTACCCTCTTCACAGGCAGAAAAGCGTATAGAAGGCTGATCCCCCGAGCACAGGCACTGTGCCGTGAATGTGTTGCCAGATTGATTTACTGACTACAGTTGATCACTAATTTTTATTCATTCAAAGAATAATACGATGGGGCTGTATATAAAAATAAAGATATCAAATTTAAATTAAAATTATTGTAAGTCTCAAAATTTCATAAATTGTTTTAAGATTTCTGAATACATTCTGAGTGCCAATGTTTACTCTTTTATGGCACTCACTATAGAGTTACAATGAAAGCAAGAAATCAAACAAGACGTAGACTAGGATTCCTAACTCCCTACAGATTCAGTTTTCCTTTATGTGTACCTTGATGAAGAAATGTCTGTTCATATTACTCTCAAAATGTTTCATTATGAAGAAGAAAAGAGAACACTTAAAGAAATTTCTCGAAGTGTCATAGTTTGTTCATAATCTAAATAGAAGTGTATTTATAGTAATTCTTTTTGAATTACTGGAATTAAGCCAGACAAGTGACTGAATTTCTTATTTCTTTTATTCAAGCTCTGAAACACTTGGCTTAGTGATAATCTTTGGAAGTTTGAAGTCAGAGTCTATCTGTGTGTCTCTCTATTCTTCTGTCTGTCTCTGTTTCTCTCTTTTGCACTTCATTGCTATATTTTCTTAGATACAGAAAACACAATGCTTTGACTTGTGTTTATGGAAATTCAAAATACTTCGAACTATTCTGAGTTCTTCAGCTTCTATATGTTTGGACTACTCCTGAAGAGACCTAAATCAATCCAGCTGGTTTTAATTGCAAATTTAACATTGGCAATAAAAAAAAAAATCCTTGGGCCAGGGAGATAGCTCAGTAGAATAAGTGCTTGCCTGGCAAGTAGAAGGGCCTGAGTTCAATCCCTGGTTCTGCCAAAAAAAATTTTAAAAAAAGAACAAAAACATTTGTGTAACATGAATGCACATTTTGACTCATCAGAAAGAATGTTGATTCTTTATTATTTTTCATTTATCAGTACTTTTCAATAGTAAAAAAGGCTTTTATGATAGAAGGTCCCAGAAATGTTTGGCATAGTAATGTCTTACTTTCTTTTTATTTTATACCTATCTGGGTATGTGAATAATACAATAACAAAGTACTTCTTTACATGCAAATTTTAGCAAGAAGGCATTTACTCAAAGGAGCATTGATTTTACAAAAATGTTTGCAACATGAGGTTTCCTTTCCAAGTGTAAGTAAATTAGATTTAATTGAGAAAACTACCATGCATCCAGGTTCATGTGTGTCACACACACACACACACACACACACACTTTTTTTTTTTTTTTAAGAAAACCAGGAAATTCTGTGATGCATATTACCACTCAATTGTGAATTTGTTCATATTGAGTGTTTGTCTCTGGAGCCCTGGTGTACAAGGAGGATCATCAAATTCAGATGGGGCATTGGACTGAATATTCCAGTTATCAGAGCTTATGTATTTAGCTCACAATTTTATTCCTGCTCCTAAACACACATGCCATTCAGTCTTTGCACATGATTGAAATATTAACTTGTGAATTCTCTTAGCATTCTTTAAAATGATACAAAGGAAACTTTGGGAATCCCTGACGCATCTATGACTGTTGAGCTTAACCATCAGCTTGATTAGGTTGGTGACCACCTAATACAGCACACTCCTTTGCTTGGCTGAATGGGTCATAGCGGGTGTGACTTTATAAACTACATCTGGTCCCTTGTTCTTTCTTCTCTGGCACTCTTCCTCTGTGTCCTACTTCCTGGGCACCATGAAGTAACCAATTTCGCTCTACCACACCTTTTTTTCTTGCAGTTTCTGATTTGAAAAGGCCAGCCATGAGCTAAACAAACCTCTTTCAATTTAACTTGAAGTTTTCAAGTGTTTCGTTCAGTGATAATAAAGCTGACCAATACAGGCTTCAACAACCTTATGAATCTGGGCAGGTACATGGGCAACTCTTCTTAGGCGGATGGTGTTTCTGTTGTGGGCGGCAACTTCGCAGAGGAAAAAGGTTGCGAAAGAAAGTCTCACTCTTCCTCCCCTGTAGCCCGCAATTACTATGCCTGAAGACACTCTCAGAAAACTCTTCTGTGCAGAGTCCATGGGTGATTTATGAATCTGGGGCCTTTGTGTTGCACCCAGATATTCATTAGGCCTGGGTTTGTGTTAGCAAGAATGAACTCCAGCCAGTGTTCAAAGTCAGAATGCAGCGTCCTCCAAGTAGCACGAGGAGCCTCTGGCTCTCCAGCTGCCATGCTCTTCACTTTTTATCGTAGTCTGATTATACATTCTCTTTTTGCTTTCTTCTGTAATGAAAAAAAAATGTCCTCCATAAAATAATAAAATGTATCAGCCTCCAGGTTATGTTTGACCCCTCTCTGTCCTTGGGACTATTTTTACTCCTCCCACATCCTGTTTATTTTTATACTAAGAAATCCCACATTTTACACTTACAATTTTTCCATCATTGAACAACAGGGACATGATCTGACACAGCTTTGCATTGTGAGAAATGTATCATTAGAGAAGTGTTTTTATTGTGCAACATCATAAAGTATATTTACATAAGCTTAGATGTCACAGCCTGCTGTATGCCTGGACTACATGTTATAGTCTATTGCTTCTAGACAATAACCTTGTATAATATATCACTGCTTTGGATACTATGGGCAGTTGTAACTAGCAAATATTTATGAACCTATATTTAGCTGAGCAGAACACAGGGTACACCTGTATATACAGTTACCTGGATTGCACACCTGTTTATTGCACTTATCTACAGTTTGCAGGACTGGAAGTTGCTTGGGGTGAGAGTGAGTAAACAGTAAGTGTACAGTAAGGCTGAGGACATTACTGTACACTCCTGTAAACTTTACAAATACTCTACACTTTCACTGTGCTAAATTTGTAAAAGAAAATGTTTCTTTAATAATAAATTAACTTTAGTTTACTGCTACTTTTTGACCCTATAAACATATTTTTTTTTTTACTTTCTGACTTTGCTTTGGTAACATCGAACTTATATACACATTGCACAAATTATACCAAAATATTTTTATACTCTTATGCTGAAAATTTTTGTGCTTAAAGCCTCTTTTTAAAAATTTTTATTAAACACAAAACACACACATTAGCCAAGGCTCAAGATCATTGATATCTCCATCTTTCAGCTTCACTCTATGTCCCACAGGATAGTCTTCAGGGACAATAGGTGCCTGGAGATGTCACCTCCAATGATAGCAATGCATCTTCTGAAACACAGTCTGAAGGACCTGCCTGGCATTATTTCATGGCTAATATTATTTATTAGGACTACAGGCACACTCTACCTGCCATGCCAGCCCCACCCCTGGGGTGCACTGAGGCAGTAATTGAGACTGGGCATAATGACACACACCTGTAATCGCAGTATACAAATTATTGTGTACTCCACATAATTGTGTGTTATGTTTTCTATAAATGGTAGTGCAATGGATATGTTTGTATCGCCAACATGTGAGTAATGCATGTGTGATAAAGTAATAACTGGCTGCTATATCACTAGGTGACTCTTATTTCTCAACTCCATTATAAACTCAAGGGACAGCTGCTACATATTCTGTGTGCCATTAAGACATTGCTCCATAGCATGCGAATGGACTATGTGTTTCCTCAGTTCCTCTATTAACTTCTCTCTGCTTCTTATCTCATTCCCTTAAAATTCTGAATCTTTTCTGTTTTTCGTTCTCTTGTTTTCTTACCTGCCTATTTATATTCTTTTAAATAATTACTTTTCTCTTTCCTTCTGTCTTAATATTTCCCTGTTTTACAATTTGAAAAAAATGCAGATCTTTGTAGAAATGAACTATGGGTTTAAGGAAAATTTTGGAAAGAATTTAGAATGCTCTTAGGTAATTTCTTGTCTTTGAAAGCTTCAATGAATGAGATACCCAACTCAGTATTTTAAATCAGCAAACCAGAATGTATATTTTCCTGAATGAATTTACATACTGAATGTAAGATATCTCTGTAAGTTTATAATATGAAATAAATTGATTATAGAAAAACCATAAGCAAAAGCTAAGTGTTCAGTGAAAATGAGGATGCACTTGAAGATGAAGAAAATAGTACCAAAATTCTAATTATTCACTGGACTCGGGAAAACAAACAAACTGAGGATTATATGAAAAGTCCCTTTCAAAATTCTTCTTCCTTGTAGAACTATCTCCTAAAAACAAACAAACATTATTCCTTAAAACTGAACTCAGCATCTTAGCCCACAAAATGCGCTAAAATTTTAGTCCACATTTATACACAAAATAACAGAACTATAAAGTCCAGTTTCAGTATCTAGCAAACATTGTGTAGAACATTCCTTGAGGAAAGAACTTGATGTTCTATGCAGGATGAATTATACTGTATTCAAAAACTGCACAAGTGCCCAGTTACTCCTCTAGCCACAAAACTTTAACCAGAAAAAACATGTTGAGCTTACTTCCAACTCAAAAACATTTCTTTTCAGAAGACAGTTTTGCATTCATGCAATCTAATGCAAAGTCACATCACCTACCTAGTCAGAAACACAAGATTTTCTAATTCTTCTTTTAAAGCACACTCAGAATTCCTGAGAATTTTAGTAAACAGTGATGTTTCCTGTGGCAGACAAAAAAATAACCTTCTCAAGAGGTCTATATACTGATTTCTACACTATGTGAATATGTTACATTTAAATATGACAAAGGAGAATTAAGGTGCCCGATAAGATTAAGATTGTGGAACAGGGATGGCAAGATAACTCAGTGGACTAAGTGCCTGCTTAGGTAAGCACAGGGACCAGGTTCAATCCCTGGCACCACATGCCACTCCAACCCCACCCCCTGATGCACTGAGCCAGTGAACAAGTCCAGGCATAGTACGCATACCTGTAGTTCCAGCACTGGCGAGGCTAGAAATAGGAGGATCACTCTGGGTCCGAGCTGCATAGTGAGACCCTTTACCAAATGCATTAAAAAAAGATGGTTAATCAGTTTATTTTAAATTGAGAAATTTTTCTGCATTATGGATTATTTTTGTGGATCCACTGCAATCACACAAGTGAAGGAAGAGGCAGAATGGAGGCTGAAAATTGCGCAGTACCATGTGAGAAGGACTTGATTGCCCATTGCTGAATGCATAAAATTAATTGTACCAGTCATAACTCCCAAAACAATATCAAAATATGACCTAAGACATGATCTTTAAAATAATTTCACAGTTAAAAGGACTCATGTTAAGGACTCATGTCCTTAACAAAAGGAAAAATTTGGCTATAGTGACATACACAGAGGAAAGGCAATGTGAAGAGATACAGGTAGAATTATCAGTAAATACAAGAGCTAGGGTGAAGCACCTACAAGGTGAAGACCAATAATTGCTGACATGCCAGCAGCAGCTAGGAGAAAGTCATGAGCGGATTCTGCCTTACAGCCCTCCCAAGGAACCAACGCTGCTGAAACTTTGTTTTTTTTTTTTTTTTTACTCAGAACTTCCATGATTATGAGACAATAAATTCCAGTTATTTTAAGACATGCATTTTGTGGTTCTTGGTTATGGCAATTCTAAGAAAGTAAAGTACAGCTTCCAAGATGTAAGAGAATCACAGATCAACAAATGTAGGTAACTGTTAGAAGCTGAAAAAGCTAAGGAATTAGAGTACATCAAAAGGAATTCAGACCAGTCAACCCTTGAGTTTAGCTTAATGTTGCAGACTAAATATTTGCTTGCCCCTACTATATAAATTTATGTCAGAATCCTAGCTTCTAATATGACTTCTTTTCCAGATAGCTTCAGAAGAAGGTGATAAAGGTCATGTGTATAAGTCAGAGGTGGTAATCCATAGGGTTAAGGTCCTTAGAAAATAAAAAGAAGATACCAGAGCTTGCTGTTGCCCCCCCCCACTTAACATGTGAGGATACAATTAGAAGTTAGCCTCTACAAGCCAAAAACAAAACACAGCTAGAGAGAAAGAGAGAGAGAGACAGAGAGACAGAGAGAGAGAGTTCACTAGCAACTAAGTTGATTAGAGCATTGATTTTGGACTTTTCATACTACAGAATTATAAAAAAAAAATTAGTTCGGTTTATATACGCTACAGAGTCTATCATCTTTTCTTCTGTTAGCCTGAGTAAACCTAGACACCTACTGTGCATATTGTAAGATACACATGATAATTATTAGATATTTTAAGATATACAGAATTGTAAGATAATGCATTTGTGTTGTTTAAGCACAAAATATGTAGTAATTTGTCACAATAGTAATGGAAAATCAATGCATTCACTGTCACTAAATTTCCAGCATCATCATAGTTACTATGTAGAGAAAAGCCAACCTACATAGAACATGCTGTGTGGTAATTCTTGTTTTAATCATCTTAGTTTAAAACATACATTGATGGAAGCATTCATCAGAAAAGCATCAGAACATAGCAAAAAGAATGATCAAGGCCCATAATTGCAAACATAGTGTCTGCACTTAAAGAGAAGCACTATATAACTCTGAGTGCTTTCATTTACTCAGTTTGGATTCCACTCATTTTGCCTTAAAATTTTTTTTAAAAACATTATGAAATAGTTTTTCTTAGTAGGATAAATCTATTGTGTTGAAAATTCTAAAGTTCCATGAAAATGATACTGCAGGGGGAAAATGCCAAATAATATGGTGAATTATTGCTATTTGTGGAACATTTCACACCTATAATTTCATCTGAAGGCTATAACTATTTTCCTGATGCCCATGAAGCATGCATAAAACAATGAATTAGGACTTACAAGAAGATTAACACAGAAAAATATACTTTGACAGAGACTTGAAGAACATTAACACACAAATGACCAAAGTTCTAAAATAATGTCAACTAAGGTGCCATTTTAACATCAAATACTTGTTGAGTATTCAGTAAACTCAAAACTCCTAGGACCAAAATTCTATAGACTTTTGAAGTCTGTAACTTAGATTTCCTCAGGCTTCTTCCAGTTTTGCCAAGTAAAACTTAAATAGCCCTGAGCAAATATTTAACTCCTCTTCTTTAAGCATTAATGTCTTTAGAATGAATTTCTTATGTCAGAGAACTGGAAGTCATCTCTGATTATTCCTTTTCCTTTCATTAATATCCAGGAGGTTGTCAATTTATTTATATTTAATTCTTTCACTCTTTCAGTTCTCCACAGCTACCATCTAAATATGTGTTCCTATCATCTCCTGATGGGAGATTTCAATTACAGTATCCACTTAAGTTAACTCTGTATCCCTTCTTCAATTCGCTTCTCATAGACATATTGTAGAATATGAATCTGATTATGTCACATTGCTACTGAAAGGTCTATAATAGGGTAATGGGCTTGAAACTTGGAAAACTGAAAGAAAAGCAGAAAAATAAGGCTTTTTTCATGGTTTTATGAACAGCAATAAATTTTTTAAAGGAAAGAAAGAGAAACTATGCTAAGAAAACTTATTTAGATAAGAAGATGTAAATGTATTCATAAATAGACATCTTTGTAAATTAGGAGCATACAGAAACAAAAGAACAAAATCCTGATGTAGGCAAATGGGATGAAACCCAGAGCCCAGGTATGGGTTCTGGGCTCTAATGATATGGGCTGATCTGTGTATTTGGATTTTATTTCATTAGGTGATTCATAGACTCTGCATGATAAATAGTATATGATTAAACACTTACTGGATGAATAAATGAATAAGATAACAACATTTTTAATAAGGAAAATGATATAATCCCAACCGTTTTAAAAAGATAAACCCTGTTTTAAGTCAGAAGAGTGATACATGGCTATAATTTCCACCCTCAAGAAGCTGAGCCAGGAGGATCACCACAAATTCAAAGAAAGCCTGGGCTGTCTAGTGGGTTTTGGGGAATTGTCCTGTCACCCCAACACTATACCAAACAACCAACCAACATCAACAAAAAATATGTTGGAAAGTAATACCTGTGAGACAGAGAAACTGTTTAGCCACTAAGCACTGTATTTTATGTGAACAGCAACTAATGCCTTGACTAGGAATGGAGAAAGGGAAAGAAAAGCAACTGCAAAAAAAAAAAAAAAAAAAAAAAAAACAGACATAAAGAATTATGACTAATAATAACGATGTCTGGAATATACTCTTTGTCTCATATGCAGGAAGACATAAAACCACAAGCTACCAATTTGGGAAGAACTTTCTATCCCATGGGCCAAAGAATTTCCTCACCCAGTTAGACATACAAGGCAGTCTGGGTTAAGACCTCTCAGGGTGTGTCACTGGGCATGAGCGGCACCCCGAGTGTCATGAGGTGGCCCAAAGAACCCCACAAACCACCAATTAGACTGTAATAGAAATCAAAAATGCAGTCCAGGTTCTCATGCCAAGACTAGAAAGGATGCCTTCTTACAAAAAAAATAAAATGATTCATCAAGTTAAAATACAAGTAAATTTAAAACATAAAATGATTCAAATGAAACTCAGCTTTTCCTAATGAAACACCCAAACTTAAAGGATACAACAAAATTACCATCAAAGTAAGGGTACAGGAAACAGCAACTCAAGTAAGAAGATACAAATGATACAAATACTGAGATGAGTAAAATGTTATACCTAAAAGGTTTAAGGCAGACAATATAAAAACGCTTCAACAAGAAATTATGAATTGTCTTAAAATGAGAGAAAAATACAAAAAGTCACAAGACACAGAAGTTCTATTTGTAGTCTTTATTATTATAATAAAGAGTTGAAATTGTAGAACTAAAAACTATGATAAGAAAAACTTAAAATGATGGATAGGTTCAATAGTAGAGGGAAGATGACCTATGATAGGCACTGGATTCAAGAACGTAAGAACGCATCCAGTTTCAGACAGTACACACTGTGGGTGGAGACATAAATAAATCTTCTGGGAACTGTAACACTAAAACAAAAGAGCAAACATTGTGAGCCTTTAAGTCTCAGTCATAGAAAAATCATAGCTGATGAAGAAAGGAATTAGAAAAATAAAGGTTGAGATTTCTCTAATTCTTGAAAAGGCATTGCAGAGAGATTCATAAAAATGAAGAAATCCATACCAATAGTAATTACTTCCACATGTGTAATAATAAAACTTTTGAAATTATTGATAATAAAAACAATCTTGAAAGGAACATGGAAACCATATGTAACACAAATTTTTCTTTTATTTTCATACATTTTCTGTTAGAAGTGTGCAATATAAAGTCAAAAACAGTTCTAAAACATTTCTTATTGATTTTTAATAATCCTTTCCAATACAGGTAAGAGAATCCTTTACTGATCTATTTAACATCATGTTTTTCAAGTGCTAAAATAAAGGAAATGTCAATTGCAAGTTTCCCTACTCATGAAATTACCCATCTTGAATGAGTGATATTTTTAAATTAAGGAAAACTATAGACTTGTCAATAGCAGACTTACATTAAAGACTAGTTAAAAGGGACAGTGTTGATGCAAAATTTAGTTTATATCATGTACTGTAAAACAATTGACTATCCATTATTTCAAACTCTACAGCTTGAAGCTATATTTAAATCATTTCACTAAAATAGTGTACAGTAAAATGTTAGAATTATTTACAAAGCATTGTGAGGTACAAAGAATGAGAAATACTAGCCCCATACATTGGTGCCTAGAGTAATTAGGAGCAATGGGTTCCAAGTGAAATTAGAACAAGTCAAAAGATAAGCTTCAGAAAAACCTCTCTGAGTAAAGGGAAAGTGGCAGAATGTATATCAAGAAATAAGCATAAAAACAGTAGAGCAAAGGCTCTCGATAAGGCTGAAAATAACAGAGCACAGAATAACATGGAAATCGGAGTGCTTAGGGAAAAAGCATAGAGATGAGAATTTTCTGCAACAAAAAGATATAAAGGAAGGATTTCATTATAGAGATTAAAAAACATCAAATGTTGCCCTTTATGTACCTTGTATCTTTCCATAATGTAAAAATTCCTAATTTTTTTCTGCAATAGAGACATAACCCATGTTTCTTTTTAACATTCAAATAACACATTTTGAAACTAAAAAGTAAATTGAATGAGTGGTTTCTGATAAGATTATTTTCTATTAGTATGACTGGAAGATTTTAGTTGAAAAAAAGAGCTATATTTTATAGCAAAAGTTTTGCAATATAATTATCAGACGAATTTTTATTTCACACTAAAAATGCAATACATTTTATGGAATTGTCTTTCTTATGTATTTGTCACAGGTTTTCACTATGCAGCTTGGACTCAGAGTGATCCTCCTGTTTTCAGCCTCCACAGTGCTGGGGTTACAGGCGTGTGCCACCATGCCCAGACTTGCTTGTGGGCTCAGTGTACCCAGAGACAGGGCTGGTATGGCATGCACTACTGGGGTTCAGACCCCAGTCCCTGTGCTTGCCTAAGTAGGCACTTAGTCAGCTGAGCTATCTCATTGGACCTATGGAGTTGTCTTTTTTTGTGCAGACATATTTGTCTTGAATTAAAGTAAATATATGTCGGGAGCCGCTCTGAGATGCCGGCCGCTTTTGGCTCCCCCGCCCATCGTGTCTGCTAAGATAGCGCCCACCTCCGGCTTCCGGGTTTTTTGTTGCTGTGCCTGGGCCCCTCCTGTTGTGATTGGTTTGTGAAATCTATATAGCTTGCTGTATCGCGAGATCCGCCATGCTTGCACGGTAGGAGCCGCGGGTAGCG